>JAOTRI020089810.1:0-15879 GCA_028564885.2 Zoanthus sanctaehelenae
AAGATCCAAACAGAACGTTGGAAGGAATAGTCTAACGGAACATTCATATTTGTAAATTATGTAGCATACGGCCTAGGCCTGGTCCCGTTATGCTATTGATTATCTAAAACAAAGGAATTAACAAGTGTCAATAATAATAACTTTATTAACGTGTCAAAGATTCTAGCTCACATAAAAGTAAACTAATTGAGGACACCTAGTTAATAAACTAATATATATATACATATAAAATAAAATAAAAGTTTAAAATAAGTAATTCCTATACCCTCCTATAATCCCCTCTAAAACGATTATAAAAATCTATGTACACTACCTAAAGTATATTATAAATTTAACAATTAAATTACCCCACCATTCCTTCCCTACGCAGTTATATGTATACCCATACCCCAACTCCTAACCCCCAGATAATATATCAAATAAAATATTAGTCTAAATATGTCTCAAAAATTCAGTTCAGTCTTATAAAAAAAAAGGTTTGTATATAAAATGTCAGCCACGACAAAAATATAAAGTATAGAGCTGACTGTGTTTTCCGTTAAGTGGTAATAAAATTAAAGTTATACTCTGCAGAAAAAGAAAATATTGTAAACGTTTTTCACTGAGATTCATTAGTCCCCCTAAAAAAAGACCCATCTATGAAATGGCTTTGGGACCGATATAAACAAAGTTAGGTTGAAACAGCAAACTTTTTAGAAACACTGAGGTGGAAATTCAGAACTTAAGAACGAAGCTGGGAACGGCACCACTTGGCTGAAATTTGTATAAGAACAGATTAAGATTTTATTAAATTCAAGCGCACAGATTGAGATGTAAATTTAACTTTATGAAAGCGTTTCTTATACTGAAAGCTTTGTCATTTTATAAAAGCAGCCGTGAAAATATAAACAAAACGAAAGTACTCCAACGCGTTACACAATATACAAATGTTCTATTCTGCATGTAAGATATAAAAACATTTGTTTGGAATTTGTTTAGTTTTGCAACAATATAACGGTGTAATTACTCCGTTATATGGTAACTTTAGGCTGCGCTTGTTTCAGGGCCTATTCCGCAAATGGGTATTCGTGAAATAAAATTTTAAAACTTTGTCGGATTCGTGTGGTTGCTTTTCCTGCAAAGTTACAAATAAAACAATAAACATATCTTAGTGATTTTTGAATTTTGAATTTAAAACAAATATCTCATCGCCTTAACAATCTGTAAAAATATTCAAAACTTAATTTTTAATCCGCAAAATTTGCTTTTAATCTTTTGCTGATTTCAGACTCAAATTGTGATGCTTCTTGTGCTTTATATGGTGTTAATTTATGAGTTTTAGTGAGGTTTCTATGCAAAAAATTTTCATAGCTATTCGTAGTCTCAGGCTAAGTTTGTTCTTAAAATTTGGCCAATTTGAGCCTCGTCGTTCTTTCAAAAAAACGTGTAAGATGCCCAAACGAACAGATCCTTAGTACTCTTTGAAAACATGCAAGAGGAAATGAAAAACAAGTTAAGAATCTTCAAAACAGCCCAGCCAGCTTCAGCAAAAGGTTACTTAAAAGCCTGTAGCGAGAACTTTCGACTCAAATTCACTGCTGTTTGCCGACTCTTCAAGACTTCAAGCTAACAAGACATTTATTTTCAATGAAACAAAATCGAGTGTTTGCAATATGTTTATAAATTAGTAAACCATATTTGTTTAAAAGTTGAATGCTTGTTTCCTATTTCTGTTTAGACAAACCACAGCGCTCTCGTTTGTTCAGTTGAAAAATATTGAAAAAATGTAAATAAGCAAAGTCGTCAACTTCACACAAACTTCAGCTTGTTTTAATAAATAGATATTCAGGTCACTAGCTGAAGAAACTAAGTTCGTTATATGATATATTGATATGGAAAATGAGACACGCTACACATTTTGAACATGACAAAGGTTTTCTTCACAAAACCAAAGAAAATAGAGCAGAGAACTCGCTAAATAGAAATGTGTTTATTGACTTGTTCTTGTATCTTTGTGATATCAGCTGATTTTAAAAGTTTCCTTAGTCGCGTGTCTTGTGCAATTGAATATATAAACAAACAAATGGCTTTTCAATAGAAAACTTTATCTCTTGCTGTCACCACTGTTTAAATTTGCGTGTTATTCCGTAGGTTTGGCTCAGTGCTAAAATGTTCTTTGTATATATCGTCAGCTAACGTATGGGTGCCATACATGAATACGCAAACGAGATCCTCCGATTTTCGATCAATGTGAAGGCTTGAAGTAAGTGCTGTTACGACGCACTATCAACTCTGGCGTCTGAGCTATGAGAAGCCAATACTCACTTTTGCACGTGGACAACATTTTTTAGACTTGTTTACAAAAAACAAAACTCTCTGCTATACAGAGTGCAATGCTTATTCCTTCAGTCTTTTGACGTAATTACAGGCGATTATCATTGCCTCTAGCCCTAGGTGTGCATTTGAAAAAATTATCCGTTCATGAAACGGAATTTTAATGTCATCAAAGAAATTCAAGTAAGAAATAGGTTCAGAGAATACTCTTTTGAGAAAACTGTTTTTAAGTTGCTACAGTGTCAAAAAGCTTTGAAATATTTTTAAGAAATTCGACTTCTTAGCTATTTTAAACACGTGAAAACAAAAATATGACAAAAATAGTATAATTAAGAAAAAAATACAAATTGATAAGCAAAGTAGATTTCTTGTAATGTTAAAATCTTTGAGGCGCCAGTATTTTTTAGTGGAAATGACACAACTCAAATCTGCAGATGGTTAACTACTTGTGTCAATCTTGAAGAAAAATATTCAAATGAAATTATGTATTACGGTCAAAGAAGTCAGAAGGCTTGCGAGAAATATTCAAGTTACTGAAAGCAATTAACTGGGTGGCCATACGCGTTTAGCGTGACAAAGAAAAACGAACTTTATGTCAACACGCGTGGATATGTTTATCAAAACATGCCACTTGCATACACGATAAAAAGCAGTTTTATGTTAGCAAGAAGAAGAAGAAAAAAATAAAAATTTAGTTTGGCCGAAGAGTGAAATTATATTTTTTGAAAAACCACCTGCCATAGCGTGGTTTAAATCACTGAAAGAAAACTTGAGGAGAAACGAAACGTATCCATTGATAAAAATCATCTATTAATCCTCTGGTGCACGCCTCTCGTATTCATTTCAAAAGATAAGATCTGAGAGATGTAAGATATCCAAAGCAAAAAAATATATACACAAAACCCACGAAAGCAAAAATAGCTACGTGGTTTAATTTTCGCACGTTTTAATTATCAAATTGTACTTCTATACACACACGAGTTGTCTTGGTTTAGTGTAGTCTTCCTTAAGGAGTCACGAAACTGACTGTGAATTTTAATTCTTGAAGAAAAAACCAAGGCGGAGCTACGGTAAATAATTAAGGAAACATGTTGGAGTACAGGTGACAGACCTTTGTATAAGTGGCACCATTCAGTCTATGGTGAAGACCAAGCAACCACGTTTAGCATCAGATAAATGTCCCCGTTTTGTATTTTCATGTCGCACGCATGCACCTTGTTTGAAACAGATACTCTTTCGAGATTTTAAAGCTTTCTTTAAGCTCAGAGTTTGATAACCGTTAACATTTATAAGCTATTTTGTGATAATTAGTCTTTCAAAAGCTTTTCAAGATGAATGTAAAGCTAATGCACAACGGAAAAAGGCATATTTTTTAGAAAGTACTTATTAGATACTACAAGGTAGACAAACGTTTAACCACAGAAGCGCCAATGAAGACTTGAATCAGCCTCGCAGTTCTGAAATTAAAAAAAATTCCCCCGAATAATGTACAAAAAAAACGCAAAATGAAAAAAGTGTACTTTTAAAAAAAGTTTAGTTACAACCGCAAGTTTGTTCCAGATAAAGTCTAAATGTTTATGTGCTCAAATGTAATTTATATATTTCTTAAAAGAACATCAAGTTTTCGGGAAAATCCTATGAAAATTTTAGCAAATCAAATGTTTTGATTTTAAAAACACAAAATTTGGGTAGACTTTTGACCAGAATAAAAGCTATCAATATTTACTTTTGTACAACAAAAAATTGGGTAAATGTCCGCAAACGAGCGATCACTGATACACAAGATTTGCCGAAGCGATTCACATGAAAATGTGGTAAAATTGTAAAATTCACAAGAACATAATAATTCATTTATGGTTTTAGAATGTTCCAAAATTCATATTCATTCTCAACTTCTTATAAAGACGATTGTAGTACGTTGAAATAAAAGCTCTTCTCCGTTTGTGATTGTCGGGTATTTTGTTAGCATGTTTTCTAAATTTGGAGTGTTTTCAATTTCGCGTTCTTAAACGAAATTGTCAAAAAAATAGTCAAAGTCTGTGCATTTCAACGGGAATGAATGGAGCACTGAGCAACCCATACCAGTTTGTTTCGTAACTTTTAATAAAAAGATCTCTTTTATTAATTATTTTCTTACAGATTTACAATTCCAGTGTAATATATGTACATTTTCAGTAGAGTGGGATTAACTGCTGAATTCAATATGTTCTTTCAACACAGCAATCCAAATTTAAATTGCACTGAACTTTATACTATTAAACCTTTCTCTGTTAAGTTATTCAAAAGATTTGACCAAATCGTAATTTTACAGTTTTACAATCTTTCGACTCAGTTTTCCCCAGCTGATACAATCCCTTCCGAGTGATTCACTCCAGCTAGGCCACCAGGGCCGTGCTCCGAGAAATGGACCTAAAGGAAGATAAAATATAACCATGATTTTGAAAAATACTTCGAAACAAAACTGACAAACTGCTTGCTTAGTGCGAAAAAAAGAATTTAAATTATTTGAGCTTCTAGGAGTTTCTCTACGTTATCAATGCACCCCATTTATTATTTTTGTTGTGATGTCTTTCCACTAAAGATTTATTTAAAAGCCAGACATGTGTGCGTTAAAAAATAAGACAGAGATAAGACTAGAGCCAAACCAGCAAGCCGTGCAATACGGAACAAACATACCCAATAAAATAGTATTGCAAACCGACATATGTTGAATATCGATGACACATTCTAAAGTATTGCATTATTGGGTCAAATCTGGTCGTTTCCATTTCACACAATCTTTTCTTCAAAATATCATTAAACTAAATATCATCGGCAACGGAAAAGCAAAACATCAACTTTTTTTCTGATGGTTTTGGTTTCAAAGTTTTATGTACTTAGAACATTTCTGAGTACCATTTTCATCTGGCGATTGGTAATGCAGAATTTGATTTCGTTAAGTTTCAAAAAGGCCCATAAATTGAACCAAAAAGGAAAAAATATTTATAGTTCAAGTATTAGATAACTGAGAGGCAACCTAAGACAACTCCAAGAGTTGCACATTTTACAAACGCAGACAGAATGAAAATGGCCTTCTTTACCGCCGTCAAAAAATGCACTTGCCGAGAATTTTAGAACCATAAACAAAAAAAACCAGTGGTTAAAATCAAGGTTCAATTAATTCTTACTCTATGCACCATGAATACCGACGAATGGAACTCAAAATTCATCACTTCCTTACTTTCAGACGAGACAGTTCTCATAGAACAAGCACAGTTGACCTTAATTCAAGCAATTTTTTTCACATAAATTTCAAAAGTTCTTATTATTTTTCTCTTTCCGCTTGGGTGATATTTAATCAGTCAATGATTTGTTCCCAAAAATATTTAGCACCTTTAAAACTTTTCGTCGAATTCTTTCGAACATCATACAAAACCGAGTAATGCTTTGAGTTATACAAAAAATCTTTCAAAATCAACAATCAATACCATAATTGGAGACAGCAGAGTTCGATGCGGTACAATTCAAAGGGTTAAATTTTGAATAGCAAAACTAAACGAAGATTTGTGTTAGCGCTCAAGTATAGCATTCAAAACTCTTCCTAAATCAAAACCCTAATCCAAATTGTTCAAGTGGCTAATTTAGAATAAGACATTGTGGTGTTTTTAAACAACACTTCCATTTGAACAAAGCCTTTAAAGAAAAATACACAACTAAGCCAGCTATTTTGTTGGAAATGTCAATCTGTTGTTCAAAACACTAGTGCTGTCTACCACGATCACATTTTTGACTAAAATTCAGATTTTTGAAAGCAAATTTCAATGTTCCTCGGTTAGAGATTCTGTACATTGAAATGAAATGAAAATATCTTACGTTAGACATCAGCGATAAGAAGTAATTTTTGTAACCGAAATGCTCGTTACGGACAAGTAATAAATATGAAATTTTAGCTTTTCTGATATGTTTAACATTTATGCGCAACGTTTCCAAGCTCGAAGAAGCCCACAGGAATTGTAATTATGAAAACTGTACTGAAATGAGCTATCAAGATTAACGCTGGGTGTTTAGTGGCTTCCCATGGTTTAACTAATCCTTTAAACGCTCAAAATACAATATCAATAAAAATTTTCGTAACAACAAGAAATTATGCGAAATTTAAATAAGGGAAATTAAGAGGTTACTCCGTCAACCTTAACACGGAGATTTTTATTCTCTCTGAAGAACGCAGAAATAAGCATAACGTGTGCGAACTATTTTTTTTCACCATTACTGGCATTAGTCTTATAAACGCATGAGCGATTTAGCTTTGTGTGAACAATTTACGGTAGGGCCCTAAACTTCGCGGAGTAAAAGACGAACCACTGGTCTCAACTAAAGACCGAGTTTAAAAGTTGTTAAGGCATTAAATAAACAACATTTTGAAAAGATTACCACGGCACCAATTGAATCAATGAAGACGATCAGAGTGAGTGAAGGATGGGAGGGTATTGACATAATTTCAGAGGAATGCGCTTACCAGTTGCTGAAACGGAGGTTGTTCTAAATCATTGTGCATAGCAAATTCGTTCAGTGCTTTCCATGGTTGATACCCAGGGACTTCTGACAGCGGCACATCAGGTCTTATACCGCCGGGCGCTGTACAATAACCGCCAGTTACAGTGCCAGTAATAGCCGATAATGACTGTTGCGGAACTGTTCGTCCAGGCGAAGTTGAACACACACTTTGTAAACTCGTCACAGTCTGAAGATCAACCAAAAACACAGAACAATAAAATAACAGCTTGGAGCAGAAATCATAGTGGTGAAAGCTATTCTGTTAATTACCTTTTAGAGAAGCTGTAAATCTTCCAGTAAATCACATAGAATACCAAACGAGACGCCACGCTGTGCCTATCTAAACAGATAACTGTTTTTCGTTAGGTCAGGGCGGCATTGTGGTGCATTAAAAAAAGCAAAGTTTTAGCTTTCATCTTCACGTGCGGATTCGCTACATTTTCTGAGACTAATGACATAAATATAATAATACAATATAAGAAATAGAGAGGAGCGCGTTCTTGTTTTAAATTTTATGCGAAGCCCTTCCGAACTGGGTTCTTGTTTTTTTATAGTAGATCTCGTAGTGATTCACAGATCAAGCTGGCATTCCAACTAGAATCCTCTCCAAAGTGAAAATAGCATATGAAAAAAATAAACATTTCCCATTAAAAACTGTCGTCTTGAAATCATCCTATGTAAACGAAAAGGGCAAAAAAATTCTTAAACGTTATGTGACAACGAAGTGCGCTTATATTAACACCTCATCTTGTCTCGCTGCCTAAATTATGTTAACAACGGCAATGAAATTTAAAATTGGAAAAATGTATAATTACTTCTGCCTCACGTTTTTTAATGTGTTATATTGCTTAGGTATTTTGTGGTTGCACGGTTATAGGTTTGGGCGACAACAGACCGTCGAATGAAAAAAACCTCAGAACGTGGAAGTCATTTAGTTGTGTAGTGACATACAAAGTATAAACTCACCTGTTGTTCCGGGGTTGCTCTGCCTTGTGAAGACTGTCTCGACCCTGAGTCGTGTTTTCCTATCAACATTGATTTCTTCTTGTCTTTGCAGCGTTTGTTTTGGAACCAAACTCGAATAACACGCGGACTTAAACCGGTCATTTCAACGAGTTGTTCCTTCATCATCGCGTCGGGTCGAGGATTGGCATTGTAGCATGTACGCAAAGTATGAAGTTGTTTCTCATTCAAAACAGTTCGAACTCGCGTCGTTTTTTCAGATTTTCGCTTCGGAGACGAACCTTCTGGTTGACCATTTGTTTGAGCTATGAGATAATATTTGTTTGTTAGGACATCATAAAGAGGTCGAGATCTTCCGATCTTTGTTAAGAAACTTAAATCTGCCCCTTTGGCAAACCTCTAATGATATATTAGCTGTCCAGACCACTTCAATAAAAGCTGAAGTTAGGCTTTTCAAAGTTCCCCAAGACGCATTTTTATAGTATCTTGTACTTCATATTTAAATTCCCTTTTCATATTGGACGCAGGTTTAGCGAAGGGCAAAATTTTTGTAGCACCGGATGTGGTTCGAGACGGAATTGAGATTGCGAACAGAGCACAAATAATGTTCACTCTTTTAACACAATATCGACCATTACGCCTGTCAGTTTGAAAAGAGATTTTGTATTATTCTTTCACGATGCTTAAGCACTAGAGATTGTGTTATGGATACTGCTGTCTGTTGTAGCTAATTGAGCAATACAACGACCAGCAAAAAACGTGTAATACTTTGTGTATAATAAAACAGTGCGTATTTTCAAGGCGCGATGACAATTGAAGCTGCGATTGAGAATCGACATACATTATGACAATTTGTGGCACGTCCTCGAATTTTTTAAAAGAAGGCGACTCTAGGCCCTGTGAGTTCACTAATAGCATTTTAAACTCTAAAGTTTTCAAGCTAGTTTACGTTCATTTGATATGTTCAGTAAATGCAAGTCGCTAATAGCGTTATCATGCCCAATTTGATTAGGTAAGATAGATAACTTGACAAGAACAAGACCTACCGCAGTGCGAAAAAGACAACAACTTCTAGTAACTCACCTCCTAGTCTATTTACCGGCGTTCCTTGACCATTTTTCACATGAGCAGCCTGTGCAGTTGCAGTAGCTTTCTCGACAATCTCATGGTCAGCTTTACAAAATAAGCCGTCCTCCCTTAACGCGTACTCATCGCCTGGAACTAACTGTCTACTACAGGCAACGCATCGAAAGCAGTCAATGTGGTAGATTTGAGTTCGAGCACGCATCACGATATCATTCTTGCTGAAGGATTGCAGGCATTTAGCGCATTTCGTACCAAACAACCTGCACACAAGGTAAATAACAGTTTTTCAGAACAACTTTCGCAAATATACTCCCTAGATCACTTGGTTGATTCGTCAACACACAACCTATTGAAAGTTCATTTTATTTTAGATTCAGAGATTGAGCTCTCCGAGACGGTTTGTTTAGGGAGATAAAACCAGGAAATCGAGCGAACCGCAAAAAGGAATCAAAGACTTGCCTCCTGCCTGGGAAGTACCACGAACTTTCCCGCCCAACTAGGCTACAATAAGAGGGAGGCGGAGTCGAAAAGCTAGAGTGTGAAATATATTTTCTCGAAAAGCTAGTTTCGGAAGCTGGTGTGAATTTCTTTCAAATTAGCTTTTTTTCTTCTCTGCCAAAGTAACTAAGATGAAAACAAGACAAAGCTAAAGTATAACAAAAGGAAATAGAACAATAATTGAGCGAAAGCATTCGGGTAAATCAGTTGTGTATATTTCGGGGTCAGATGAGCTGTCGAAACAATAAGCTACCTTGCCGTCAACTCGATGTCTCTTAATAATTGAGACGAATAATAAAACATTCGCAAAAGCAATAGCGAATAGACACACTATCGCCGCAACACGACACTCCGTCATCGAGCATGTAAGAGCGTGATTCACGCCGATCTCTTAAGAGGTTGTTTTAATAAACTCTAATTTAGTGCTAAGAGCAAAGTTGGGAAACAAACCTTATATAGTCTCTCTTGCAGTAGGTCTTTCCATCTCGAACAAAGCAAGTACAAGTCTCATCAAGATATGCATTGCAGTCGGCGCACTTTAAGCAATTCGCATGCCACTCCAAGTCTGGGGCCACTCGCAAGATGAATTGATCTTGGATTTGCGAACCACATCCAACACACATGGAAACCCTGCGTTTTTCTGCAACGAGAACAAGACACGGGTTAAGAGCCTACACACAACATCACGATGGCAGTAAAGCGTGACAGGAAACTGTGAAGCTTTAGTCTTTAAATGACAGAGCTCTCGCTCTCGCGATCTGCATTTATTTTATGCGATACTGCAAATTTGTTGAGCAAGTCGTACTTGATGCGTTGTGTTCCCCCATACTCGGGTGCACGGTAATTGTCTCACACTTGCGAGTTATCTTCAAGAAAGGATTACAAACTAAGCGTGTACACCAGCTGACGAAACGAATGCTTCAAAATTCCGATCTCTCTTGGGGACAATTTATCATTGGCCGTTAAAGCTGCAGGCTTATCACGTGACGCCACTTGTCATTATATGTGAGTTTATTGGCCGCAGGGCGCCACAGTAATTTCACAAATTGGCGCCTGTTATAAAACAACCAAATTCGATTGGAGCTTCGTCTTTCACGGTGTCAAAGTCTTTAGTTTTCTAGATTGGAGTCATTGTCTATAGACAGGTGAAAAAACCAGAGCGGTTATCGCCTACCACTGAATATCAATTGAAGAATAGAATAGGCTAGTTTGGTTCTCAATGGTGAGTTAAGCTAACGCTTGCACGCTATGTAAGTAAAATTTACGTGCTAGGTCTCACAATGCACAGATTACTAATATTTTTATTCATTGTTTGAGTGGCGAGAATTTGCCATGCTGTAAGCGAACACTGTGTATTCTCTTTCTTGTGACAATGATACGCTCAATTATGTTGGAGTGCAGTTTCCTTACAGCACGTGGCACGAAAATATATTTGTTGGCGCCGCTACTCTGCAAAACATATTTTTAACTGCTACGCCGAAAACTTACAAAGATTGTCAAAAATTGAATAATATGATTAACAGGAAGGAACAACGTTCAGCCGGCGGGTTTTGCGAGAAGCGTGTAATGTTTATGAGATGTCAATAACCGTGTCAATTTTCACATACCATATCCTATTATATTCCAATTCTGGTGGGTGGCAACTGAACAACACAGAGATTTGAATGAAGACAAAAGCCAGATCGCCAACAAAATTTGCTTCATTGGCTAACACAGGATTGTAATTAACAGAAATTGCTCTAATAGAATAAACAGGTTTTCGCAAAAACTACAGCTCTTAACTCCGCCCCACTTATCAGCAGCGAGTAACGAGATTTAAGGAGTTGTTTGGACGATAATATAGCGGTTATCTTTTCTATTTGGCAAAGCTAGTGGTTTTGATTTCGGGAATGTTAAAAAAATGATCGCGATATTGACATGAATTGGAATGGAAAATATTTACAAGACAGATTTTTCTATTCAATGGCTAAACAAAGTCCGTATTCAAAACATTTATTGGCTGTAACAAAGCGAATAATGAGCTTTGTTTTCTTAGCTGAAGTTAAGAATTTGAAAAGCATTCACTATTGTCAGTCTTATCTGCCCATCGTCTCGGATGACTGCTTGCTTTTGTTATGACGCTAGTAATTTCCGCTATAATTGCCTGTCACCTGTCAATCACTTGATGATCTCATTAACCAAAGCTCGTCCCCAGACCTCCAAGCGGGCTTATTAAAGCGTATTTCCAAAGCTTAAAGAAGTGCTTAGAAGTTGCTGCTCTTAAAATCTTGCCGCAATGAAAATAGAGTTTTAGACAGAGTTCTTAACAATCGCATTTTATAGAAATCCAAAAAAAGACATGAAACTATCCCCGTCATACTTTTTCTATGTTTCTTGGGTCAATAAACTCGATAAAATGTCACCATGTCATCGATGTTGGATAAATATTTTACAATGTAACTAAACGTTTGAAGTTTTTGACAGGTTTAGATGTGTTCCTCGATTCTACATGACAACTAAACGTTAAATCGCCCAAGAATCACTCTGTCACTGGCAACAGAAAGGATTACTTATAATCGAATTTCGCTCTAACTGTAAATTTTATGGTAATCGTTTGAGGATCAGCACGAATAACAATTCATCAGTCGTTTGTGCGTACATAAACGAATAAAACCTTACTATGACAAAACAAGAGAGCAATATTTTTTGTTTGCTTGAGTTTGCCGCACAACTTGCGTTTTTTTACTTGCAGTGCACGTAAGTGACACTCGAGAAAACTAAATCTTTCGCAAGCTAAATGCGTATTATGAATTGAAAGCGGATCATAGTTTTAGCGCAAGATTAGAAGGTTGTTTTTATATTGCTGTTAATGTGATCACTTCACGGCAAGACAGAAAAACTAGTTTTCTTTCAAAAAGCAAATGGAATCGTGCTGAGACGTTATGTCTAACGGCCGCAAAAAGACGAAAATTCACTTTGTACATTTGCGACAAACAGAAAAGCGGATTTTGACAACAGACACACGTACACGAGATACATCAGCGGAAACAACAGTAGAACAAAGACAGGTGAATGATTCACAGCGACTTCATGTCACCAGTCAAAACACACAGCCAAGGATAACAAGAAGACAAGGTGAATAGCAATTGAAATCAATCGTTGATTCGGTGATGGACCACAGTCGAATAAAAAAAAACACCTTAAATTATGCTATAAGGTTTCCGTGAGACGAGACACAGGCGTAAGATGTGTCTGGTGTTTTTATTCACAAAAGGTGCGCTCAAAATGAAATATTATCATGAAGAGGCGGGAAAAGAGCACATTTTTACATTTAACGTAAATTGTTTTGTACATTTGATTTAAAAGTTAATGTCGGTTGCATGCGTGAAAGCATGAAAATCTACCAGGCCCTAAGGCTTGTTTTAAAACGATGCAAACAATACAAGACACAGATGAAAACTGGTACAATGAATTCATCTGAGAGGGGAAAAAATCATTTTTTTACAGGAAAGATCAATGAAACACATTTGACCAAACTAGCTAATATAAAAAATGTTGAGCAGATCACCTGTTATCTGCCTAGAAGAAGCAATTCTACGACTGCACTCTGACAAAATTAAAGAAACAAAAATCCACAATGGATAAGAACGCTAGATCGCCTCTAGATATTTTTTTGATCAGCAAACCTTATTGAATGGCATTGAAAATTCAAACTTATATTTTAAAGCGCTGAGATTAAAACTTTGTTTCCCTTAGATGGGGACTCAAATAATTTGGTAAACAGGTGCTCCCCTTTCACTTTCAGTACAACTCGGGCAAATCATTATAATTGACATTAATTTAAAATTTTTCAACTTTTCTATACAAAAGCTTTGAAGGTCACAGACCTAAATGAAGTCATGGATTTTCAATTACAAGTTAGATAATGTTTTATTTAGTTTTGTTAAACTTTAAAAAACCTGTTCCTTGGGCGAAAAAAAAAATAGTATTGAACTTATTCCGAAAATAGAACACGGTTCACTTTCAATATTACCAACAGAATCAATTTTTAATGGGCCCCATTGTAGAGTTTTCCTTCATATAAGTATAGCAATGATAAAAGCGGCGAAATTCATTTGCAGATGAATAGCAAAGGTTTGTAATATACAGTACAATACTAATAGTATCCCGCAGCAAAATTTAATACCATCGCTGAAGTATCACACATTTGTCTGAAATTTGTTTCGTGTCAATCATGCATAGAAAATGAAATTGATTTTACATTTTTAGATTGAAGGCCAAAAGATCGCATTTTGCAAATAACAGGCTCAAAACTCGCTATTTCTGAAATTAAAAAAAAAAAACAATTTGAAGCTTTTCTTTCGAAAATAGCTGTTCGAAAGCTCACGAAACAAATCAAAATTTGAATCATTCTACAATAAACAACTTTGATTGCAAAAGTACAAATGTGACCTTTTGTCTCATAGAAATGCAAAGCTTTCTTTTTCAAAATCTTGAATATTGAGGAAAGAACTTAGAAAAAATTTAATCAGCTGGAAAGTATTAAAAAAGTAAAAAAAAAACATTTCGCGATTGATCTTTTATCCAAAACACAGGTGAGGTGCTCTTTCTTTTAGTTCTAAAACTTCCGCAAGCAAAGTGTGGTAAAATTTCAAGATTGAGCTCATTTAAGTAACCCAAATTAACTAACTTCATGCCTCATTCTCAAAACACGCTAAAACTGCCAGATGGTGCGACTATGGTGTTCCATCTTAAAATCTTTGAAAATTTTCTTGGGTCGTTTAAAAAACCTGTCATGACCACGCACAATTTATCTCTCATGTTTACATTTTCACGATAGGAAATGGTTTTTGAGGCGGTGATACTAAATACAAAATAAACAAACAATTTTTGTTCGGATTTTAGATTTTACGATCTACGTTTGCTACCAGATTATGTTTTAAGTATTTAAATCAAAAACAACTCAGAAAGTCTTATGCGAAATCACTGAAAACAACTCGATATTTTCTTGCTACAAATACTTTTTATATTATGAATTTTCACTAGTTCAATAACGAGGACCATATACTGAACTGTGAACTAAAAAAACAAACAAAATGTATATATACTTATTTCTGACAAGCATGTATTTTTCACTTACAAACAGACTTAGTAATTATTTTTACGAAATTCTTTAGGAAGATCAAACCGCCAAGTTACATTTCTTTGAACTTAAAGACATAATATCGGGCTACGGGCTACCAAAAAAGCCACGTCTAATAAACAATGTTACTTCGCTTCCATAAAGTTTAGCAACTTTATTTTCCTAAAATCCAGTGTTTCTTTCATCGTTTTAAACACAGTTAATAGATTCTGTTCGTTCAAAAATCAAACTAATAATTAAAGATTTGTCTTAACACTCAAGCAAATTATAATTTTAACACAGGTACAATTTTAGGTGAACAGGTGCCACTAACGAATACTGCGAAATATTGTGATAGTTAACAGCAATAAATAAATCAACGAGACATATCTCTCGCCAGAATATATCATAAACTATACATCCCGATTAAGATATTTTCTCACTTATAAGTGGAACAAGCAATTGAGTTACGCATTGCCACTGCAGATTTATGTATATAGAATCAAACTGGTGGAAAAAAGGACGAGAACTAATTTCAGGGAGACTAAACTTCAGTCACAAACTGTAATGAAAATTAAAAACCTAAATTTTTCAATCTGTGAGTAAATTAAGTTTTCATAGTTTTTACAAGGAACTGAAAATCAGTGTAACCTCAGTTTTTTTTTCTTTCTAGGAAACTCTTTCTTTTTAAAATTATTTGTTTTTGTTTTTTTACAAAGACGAACCAGAAACGCGATCTTTGTTCGCCCGACACGACAAAGTTTCCTTCCGAAAACCTCACTTGCTTTTCCTTCTTACTCAAAAGTTGAAGCAAGAAAAAGATATTTCATTGCTTGTTTATCTTGCTTTCCATTCAATGAAGGCCGTCGTATGTAGTAATATAGAATTCTTGTTCGTTTCTTAGGAAATATGAGAGAAACTGAACAGTGTTCGAGTTCTCGACGAAATTACCTAAGACAAAATTTGTGGCTAAAACGTTTTAAAACATAAAAACGTAATTGACCATGCAATACGTTTACAACCTTGCCTATATTATCAACTGTGTTTTCATGTATTTTCACCTATATTTTCCTACATTTTCACCTATATTTTCGAATATTTTCATCTATTTTTTTCATATATTTTCACCTGTATTTTTATATATTCATCACCTATATTTTAAAATATTTTTACCTACATTTTCGAATATTTTCACCTATATTTTCAGTACATATTTTCACCTATATTTTCAAATATTTTTACCTATATTTTCACCTATATTCTCAAATATTTTCACCTATATTTTCATTAAGAAATAAAACATTTTTTTGTGCCTTCATAGCGCTATGAAAACCGAGGTGCACGTTTGGGAGAATTCGAGAGCTGATCAGTGAAGCACGAGACGC
>JAOTRI020089821.1:0-15878 GCA_028564885.2 Zoanthus sanctaehelenae
GGGGTGTGGGGTCCAGGGGCCCGCCTAGGAGAATGCGATTGGTCGAATTGCCTAGACAACAAGCCTTATTAATATTCATTATTCATCAAGCTACAGACACGTTGTACAACCAGGAAACTGCTCGAACGCTAGTAACAAACAGTGCAAAAATGCCGCGCAAGTCTGTAATAAATTACAATAGGTTAGATTTTTGCTAAGGGGGTTCGCTGGCAAAAGGGGGGCTCGCCCGAAACCCAAAAAACCAAATAAGACAAATGAGCACTAGCTTACATTTTTACTTAACAAATTGAAATACCATTAAATATACCTCAGTAATATTGTAAATTGAAGTGAAAAAAATTACTTCCTCAACAGCAAATATGAAAATTGATGAAAGCTGTAATACACAGTACACAGCATTATAACGTTTTTTTAAACATTTTTCTTCGCTTATATTACTAGCAAAACTGACCATCCTTAATTTATCACTGTATGGCTTTTTTCAGTCCTTAGTGTTATCACTGTCTCACTGAATAATTTATAGTACTGAAATTATAAATATTTTAAAATCTTTATGTTTTTTTTGTGTGTGATGGGGGGTCATTCAAAAAATTCAAAAGAAAATTAGTTGGGTCATGAAAAATTTCTTAGCGATAACTCAAAAACCACCCTACCCCTTTACCATAAAAAGCGAATGATCCCTAATTTTATGCTAGACCACATTTTAGAGACCTGGGACCAGTTGTTCAAAAGCCAATTAGCACCAACCCAGGTTAAATGTTTAACCCGCGATCTTGTTTCCAATCTCACAAGGAGAGATCGTAGCTGTAATTTTGGAATTAACAAAACTTTTTCTAGAAAAATTCAAACAGTATTCATAAATAGCGGTTTACTTTTTCTTAACGAAGAAATTCTTGTTAACATTTTTTGCTTAACCAGCCCTAAACACAATTTGGCTTGAAAAATCCTTATGGATCGGATTTGTACTAGTTTCACCTGTGGTTTACCGTACATGGCTACATGCAGCGAGTACAGACCATCGTTTCACTGTACTTAATGAAATTATCATTTTATCAAGCTCTGGTGCATGCAGCGGCAATAGCCCTTCGCCTAAGCAACAGCCACAGTCGTGAGCAGTTCATCTTGTCAGTCAATATCTCATGCAACTATACCGGCATGCTTTGGGGCGCGGCGATGCTTAAGGGGTTATGTTGGTACTTTTAAAAGATCATGAATTGGTTTGATGAATGACTGGAAAGTCGTTTGTAAAATGACAATCAACATGATTTTCAACAAATTGTTTTGTAACGTTCTATATGTATAAGAGGATTTTGAAATATAGAAAACGTTGGATCGTGGAGTCTGAAATTCGGAAAATATTAAAGTTAATTGTGGAATACGTTATCCTACTCTTGAAAATCTGGAATCAGTTAGAACTAGGAATACGGTATCACTGTAAAACAGATCTTATAAAATTTGGAAATCTATTAAGGTGTAAGTGTGAGTTCAGAACCTGGGAACTGATCAGGAGTGCGCATGGATACCGGGATTAAAAGATGAGGCGGTTTGTTCATACTCACTGCCTAGTTAATATTGGAATATTGTAACAGCAGTCGATAACATGGTTTACACCAAGACCGCTGTGTTCAGTCATCAAATGGACTTTCAAAGCAAATAATTCTAACTGGGCAAAGAATCATGATAAAATTTTCTATCTAAAAACTTTTAAGATTCTCATTGTGAGCTTATATTGTTCACCCTGTCAAAAGTACGTTAGAAAGATTGGTTTCTCATAAGTTGAGATGTTGAGCAACTTTCTACAATATAATATGTTAGCTACTTCATCTGGCAAAACTTAACCAATATTAAAAATGTTTTTATATTAAAGGTACACCACCAAAATAGAAGTACAAACTGGTAAAGTGACATCTCTAACTAAAATCTATTTATTTACAAAACGAACCTTCTTGTACACTAATCCCGTAAGAGCAATACGGAGATGCATCCCGTACATCTTGCCTAGGAGCTGCTCACGATGTAGCGAGATGATTGAAGCGTAGGTCATTACACAGAGTGCAGGAACATAAAACTTTAGTCTCTCTCGATGTTTCCCATTTGAATCATCGGCTAACCCTGTTACTGTCAGTCCTATCAGCAGCGCTTGCGCCATTCTTGAAGCTGATTCTATTATTGTATACAACGCCGAAAGCATTAAACGTTTGCGATAACAGCACCACACAGCTCGCAGAAGGCTTGCTTCCTGATGATTGAGAGTTCCATAACGTGATTTCTCTTCGTTCCATTTCTCCTCCAATTTTTGTGTTTCATTCTCAGCTTTGTTGTCTTCACCGACTTCGTATAAGTCATTTGTTTCTAGTGGACTCTGACAAGTAAATCCTTGTCTGAATAAAGGGTATAGCCATGACAGCAGCAGGGAAGATAAAAAGTTTGGATTAGGCGGGGCAGTTGTCCTATACTTCGTCTGCATCATTCACCTTCTAAGTATCTGTCGGGTGTAATAGTATTTTAGTACTTTTTTCTAAATGTCGTGCAAACAACCGGAAATTAAGATTTTTTGAAGTGTCAGCACTTAAATGTTCATGCATCACAAATTTATTATGAAACACGTGTATAATTGCAACGTTAAGTGTTTTCTTATCCTGATTATAAGAGTTTCTATTAACTTCGGAATTTTTCGGGGGTTTTGGGTCCTATCGTCAATATCAATTAAGAATATATTTTTAGGTTCTATTGATATTCCAACTCACAATTTTATAAAATAGATTATATTTAACTATATTTAACTATGCCCATGTTTTGAACTTTTACTTGCATAGTTGACAATAAAGGATATTTCATTACGATGACATATAATTGTTCTTTAAATAAAGTTTAGTAAGGACTTTTTCAGATTTAAGTGAAAGGATTAAATCGGATTTTCGTAAACAATTTCTTTGTACACACCTGAATTAGCTTCGAAAGAGACTTTGACATTTCATATTGGAGGACGGTCAGTCTGTTCAGCAATGAGGAATACATATTAATTAAAATGTTTCATGCTTGGAATTGTTTAAATTTTAATTGCAATGTTCTTATGCACCATTAGATTTTAACTTCATAAGATCTGGCAACGGTCCATTTGTTCAAAACCAAAGAATAGACAGTAAGATACTCGGCAACTTCCGTTGTGATAACACCAATTCTAGGTTTTGGTACAAATTCAGTTTGGTATTCATGATCTCATGCGTTATTATAATAACATGAAAGAAGCCGCATCAGCCGTCTAATTTATTTTAACTCAATACTTTCACCGTTTTCACTGACTAGATGGGCACGTCAAATTATATTTTATGTTATTAAAAAATCCACGTAGTAAAATGAAGAAATGTAAATCTTTAAATCCCAGATAAGAAGATGCCAGAGTAAAAACGACCAAAGTCCATGTTGCCGTAAGTTGTTTCAAGAAAAAAGACAAAGTGACGCCTTAGTGTTTGGAGAAAGCAAAACAAATATCAACAGAACAATAAACAATCCCATTTAATAAATGAGTATTCAGAAAATGATTCAAGAGTGCAAGATTAAATTTATAGTCTAATGCTCTATCAATAGGTTTTACTTAAAACAATGGCGGTCATTCCGAGGCGGTAACCGTACATATCTCTATGACACCAGCGAGGTCTTTGTACTATTTGACTGCTGGATTTTACATTTGTACATGTCCTACTTGCAAACTTCAACTACTTCCTCCTTCCTTCTTAACATATCATAAACCAAAAAGATATCAATCAGAAAAAAAAAAGTAGTCGTACATGTTATGGTCGGAAGTGTTGAAGATGGATCATATTGTTTACATCCTGACCATGTGGCTGCACAATATACAAATCCAATAAAGCACCACGTATAGAAAAAAAAATGAAATGCGACAAAGGAAACAGGAAAAAGATTGTTGAAAACACACAATTTCGATGTCGTCCTGCGATACATTTTTACAAACTAGTTACCTTACGGCCGGTACAACTTGCTTGTGAACAGTCAGATTGACAGATATACAGCGGCTTTAAGTCTGAATTTGTTCTGCAGATCTAAACATTTACGAATTTTCCAGCTTTGAAAACAGGTGCACAGCGCTAAACCATACAACTAAGCCTGCCACGAAGACACAACTGTTGAAGAGTTGAAAGCGGCCTGTTATTCAGATTATATATAATCCAAGAATTATTTGAGTGAATTTTAAATCCTATAATTATTATTGTAAATTACGTCTATTGTTATACAACTTTTTGTTATGATGTTTATCTACTCTCGATAAATACAGGCCTTTTTCACTGATGCGCAACCAGAGCGGAAGTGCTCTGATAGGTCAATATCATTCTATATCACGTAGAATATTAAAGTGCACAAATGTTATATTATCTTTAAAACACTTTAAAGGTCTCTAAAACATTTATGTTGTTTACCTCAAGACGTACGGCTCGATTTTATACTCCAATAAATGATATTTTGTCAACGCTGAGACGTAAATGAAGCTATGAACACAACACAACATTATAACTAAGTGAAAACATTGCTGATCACCCACAACGAAATACACAAAGCTTAATTATAAACTACACACAAAATGTTCCTTTGACGAAGAAATAACACTAGTTACGGCGTCAGTTTTGTATTCTACTTACCAGGACTGTTTTAAATTGGTTTTAAAAATCTTGTGTTTTATCTGCTGTAAAACACGTAATTCAACAAGAATAAATCTTGATCCTTACTTTCTTTTTCCTAAATTTGCATGATGTGCTGCGTCTTAATGAACCTTTTGAAGTACTAACAGCTTAATGTAAAAAAGTCATCAAATCAATTTATTTACCCTTCTTTGTTTTTAATACAATGGAGCTAAAGTTGGCGTTACAAACAAGAACACTGAATTGCCTACTTTTCTTGAAATAATAATTTAAAAAAACAAATAGCTTCAAAAGGTTTTATCTTAGGATTTGCACACCAAATATTCTAACTGTTCTTTCTTGAATTTTAAAAGCTCAACTGTGTACGACGAACAAAACGCCTGAATCGCGCTGCATCTCAATAACTCAAAGTCTCGGACTCTCAAGATGAAATCGATCAAAATTTCTCGGGCTTTCCAAAGGAAAAGACAAGTCTCGCCGTTTCGCATTTACCATTCGCCACCCCTCCAAGGCAAAGCCAATTTTCTGTAAATTTTAAAACAATTAGACCTCGGAGGAAGCATGGGCGACAAAAAATGGGCTATTTAAATTCGTAGTCCACGAGGCTTAGTAGTATAAAACTACTAATAGGTTAAAAAAGAAAGGTACAAATAAAATTACCGATGAAATCATCTAACAGTTTCAGAAAACAGCGCTTATTATTGATCCACTATCTTGTCTTTACTAGTTGAATATCGCAATTATACCTCCAGTAGAGTAACCAATCAGAATGCAAGATGCGTGTTAGACCGTTAGTAAGTCAATATACATACCTAGCTATCTAGTTCCATTATACCTTATAACATTGTTAAAAGATGAACTGTTTACTATATTTAATATATTTATTCATCTCGTTTAGCCATATTCTTGTATAGATATAAACAAATAGAATGTAAATACATCTCGCTCAGTATACTATCACAAAATTAAGCATTAAAATAATAAACTAATAAATATAATAATGCTTTATGAGTGTTTAATAATCCAGCATATGGAGAGTTCTGATAACGCTGATGCACGATAACCTTGACGTTGAAGATGAATCTTAAAACGTCCAATATCCATTTACTCTTTCAGATAAAAAAAGCCAATCAGATAAGGACGCGACCATTATCATAAACTAGATAGAGCAGTGTAGTCTTTATTTAAAGAGAAGATTTTCAAATAGACGGAAATGCAAAGTCTTTCGTAAACTGGGCCGCATAAATGAAAGCAGACAAGAGAGCACAAACTAGTAACAAAGCTTGGCTAGGGTTGGCCTGCCTAAAGTGATGTATCGCAGTGGCCACTATTTTAAAGACGTTAAGTACAAGTGAACCATTACAAGTTTATCGCTCAAAAAACAAATCATTGGTTTTAATAAATCAAGCATATTTACCATATGGAGGTTGAAAACGCATTTTAATTCTTTGTGTTTACTCACTGGGTGGGCTTTTATTTGCTAACTTCCCTTGTGTAGGGGGTTTCAAACAGCTTGAGCAGATGAACTAGCCTTACATAAAACGTTGACACAGTTCATCAACCTCAAAAGCGATCATAGTAACTTTTAACCTATTTATCAATAATATTGTAGTCTATTATCAATTCTATGTTTACTTACTTGAAAGATTTTTGGCTTTTGTTTCAATATCAGTAACTTGGAAATTCATTTGCTAAAGCTTCATTTTTCAAACTTATATACGGAATGTATTCACCAAACCTGTATATGCTTTTCCACCTGACTGCGCAAATTATTCATTGCACTAAAACACAGCTCAAATATATAGAAACATTCTTTAAATTTAAAATAAATCATTCTTATCTTCAACTGTCGTTTAAAAGGGCACAATTATCCGCCCACAGATGGGATGCTATGCTGTGGCTGGGACAGCTACTAGGGATGAAACGCAGGCAAAATAAATTTCACCATTCTCAGATTCTTAGAAAAGTTACAATCACACAATTAGGTTTTTTTACTAACGTCTGTCTCAACACTGTTGTATGCTAAACCATTATAATTGCATAACAAATATGACGATACAAGAACGCACCCGCCCATGTCATGCTCTGTCGAGTTTAGCTTTTATGCCTTGATGGCTTTCAAACAAAAGTTAAAAAGAGGCAAAGCTAAAGAACTAAATGCTTCATTTACTGTACAAAACAGTTGCTCTATCGAAGTGATAAAATTACAAAAAAGTTATCCCTTTATGGCAAAGACTGGTTGATCGTTTCAAAATTTCCAGTCTTTCTTAGTCTTAACTTCACCTATAGTGCTTGCAAACAGTTATTTTAAAAACACAAATTATAGATCATGGAAATGATTTGAATAAAGTTTGTTTATTTCCGCTACAGCACCATTGTAAAACAAATCTGCTCAGTAAAACTATCTTCACCAGTAAACAGTCTTAGCCATATCTACGCCTATCCATCCCTCTATTAAATTTACATACCGGCTATTAAGTAGAAATTATATCTAGCTTAACATTGATAAGAATTCCGCAAGCCAAAACCATTACCTTGTTTCGTCGGTATCTTTTTGCTTTATCTTTTGTATCTTTCAATAAACACAATCTTAAGGGATTACTGACCAAGATGGAAAAAAACAAAGGTCAAAATGGAAAAAGAGCACAATTCGTTCTATGAGTCACGCTTAGCACGTCTCTCTAATCAATTAAGCAAACTCCCGCCGACTTAAAAATCAAAACCAAACTATACATTCTTATATAAGTAAAAAAAAATTTGTTAAGCTAACCTTTTTCTATTTTCAAAACGTTAACTATTCAATTATTATTTGTCCTTTAAGTTAATAAACGTCTGGTTTTGCTTTGGATGACATCTTATCTCAACTGGTACTCAATGAAGCTTTGTTAAGAAATCTCAAGATTCCTCACGGTCACCCATAAAGTTCTTTAAATTAACGAAGGTGTGTCATAGTAGTACATTTTAGTATTTGAAAAGATTTGACGGTTTTACTTGGTCTGATCGAGTTATCATTTGAAAATAAAAATATATTAGTAAGGAAGTTTTGTTACTCACATATCTACTATCAATTACTGATCAATTAATGCTAATAAAGCATAGAATCTATTGAAGCCATGCAGTAACTTTGAACACCAGCATATGTAAATCCATTGTTTTCTTTAATTTACAGTGAAAAATAAAATTAAGACAACTTATTTCAAAAGAGGCATCTACCATTTGCCCGACTTTTTTTATTCCTGAAAAAGTATTTCATTATATCAACGCCGTTGTTGCATTTGAATTGATATATTCTTACCTGAATTAGAAACGAAAAGTTATACTCGAGTCGGATGTTCCTTGTCTTTATTTTGTTTTAAAATACAAAATATGCTCCACAAGTCAGTAAATTTTATAAATGTTTTTATTTAGCGGGGTGGCATTTAAGGTTATATTGGTACATACCGGCTTTCAATCAGTGATGTGGTTGCAAGAAGTGCCACAAACCTCTGAGTGAATTCCGCTTTTGAGCTAAAACATGCACACACAATCAATTCCGCTTTAGCAATTTGTGAACACAAAGAAACTCACCCTGGCAAACGGTCAGCTCGACTCTACTCCGATCAAGAAATATTATGACGAAGAGAACAAAACTTGTAATAATAAAAAGCATTTACTTAACGAAAATCAAATTTAGAATACCTTTTTCACTTTTTTTTCAATTTCAACTTATAATGTGATCTTATACCATAGTATTTTAAATTTGTTTTTTTTAAGTCTTCATCATGTGGGATAAAAAGAAGGCTGACCTAAAAGTTATCTAGACCGTTGTATATCAATGGATTGATTGGAATCGAAAGAAAAGATTTATGAGAAGATCCGACTGCGCCTGCTGAGGTTGAGGATTCACTCGCGTCAATTAGATGCACTGCGCATGCCCTGCCCAGAACCTGCGTCGGTGTTTCAAAAAAAACAAAAAAAAACAAGTATAACAAGCATCAAATGCTTAAGTGCTCTGTAAAGATGTCCGGTGATCAATTAAGCTTCCCCCTAAAATTTTGAAAATTAGTTTATCTGAAAAATGTATTTCCTGGGTTTTAAACTCTGTTTAAAAGAGAATTTGATAATTCCCCTTTTTTTTGTTCTCAGAATGTCTGTGAAGAACTATTTAATGACAAAGGCCTAGGTTGAAGAAAAAACTGGGGGGAGGGGGTTAAAATAGGGCATAGGCCCCTCCTGGCCCCTTCCAGTTTGTGCAATTGCTACAGCCTTAAGTGAAAGAGGATAAGAACAAGTGTCAGTCTTGCAATTATTGGCCGACATGAAGAAGAGCATACTGAAACACAGCTCATGATCGCGCGCTGGCAGATCCTACAAGATGTAATCGATTGATTCATCAGACTATTTTTGTTTTTATTGAGTTTCTTTCTGTGGTCAGTTACTTTGTAGCCAAGAAAAACCATAAGCATTATGTTGTTAGCTTGAGAGATAGTCAGTGACATTTCATAATCTATGTGCCCCGGGGGGACCCGGGAGGCAAGCTATTGTTAAGTTTCAAGATGACCCTCCATAGTGGGTATAAAATGTTGATTTTACCCAAAAATGCGCACGTTTAGGAATGTTTTGAAGCTAAGAGCCTTTGCTGTTTGCAGCTTGCAAATTAATTCGCTTTTTTAAAATATCAAAAAAACAATGTTCGCATACGTGCGTGTGAAGTTGAAGAAAACGGATTACTTCAACCAAAAATCTTAAATAATCAAAGCTTAAATCAATATTTGGCAGGCACTGTGACAGCTATGGATATAAAGCTTTCTGTTGCAAAATACAAAACCTTTCGTTTGTAAGAATACAGACAAGTTGAAGTTTTTCACTCGCCGAGGTTTGATTTCGACGTTTTGCAGATTTTATTATTCATTTTTATGTTTTATATTCTATAAACCAGTCTTCCAAAATGAAGTATTTAGGTTTTATACGAGCGGGACACGAACGTGTGAAGTATATATATCTTATTAAACAGTTTAATTATATGTAGTAAGGCCGATATTTTTACTCGTCCTGTGTATTTTGACTAGTAAAAAAACTCGTATTTTGACTTACATATTAAACTGTCTAATAATGGATTTACTATCCAATTTTTTGTTCATGAAAAATAAAACTGAAATACCTCGACACGCGCGGTAAAATAAGTTTCTAGAGTATGAATATCGCTCAAAATGTACAATACGGCTGGAATTTGTACTCGCCCCAGACCCTCTTATGGTATTATTTGTACGGTTATTCGTGCAGTTGGATAATAAAAATATTAATTCCACTTTATTCAGGGATCACTTAACATATGTACACATATGAATCTCCGAGATTAAAAACAAAGACATCAAAAAGAACAAGAAAATATAATTTAAATTAACTAAAAGTTCAGGTCTCACAACTTGTTGGAACATATATCATAAACATTTAAATAATAAAGTGATATTAAGATATCTAAATAATATCAAAATAATATCTAAAATTTATTGTTATTGGCCTAAACATATTTTGTGTAAACTTCACCATTTATCATGTTTTCTTAAAAACAATGAAAAAAGATGTATCTTTTTAAATAGTTCTTGAATAATTAGAGTTACGTAATTAATTGAAAACAAAGTATATAAAAGATAAAAAAGCTACTTTTTTGCCGATCGTAGTTTAGAATACAAAAGTTTTTTTAATATGATTATGGTTGTTACACATGTAAATTATCAATTTGTAAACGTTTGTAAATTTTAAGTTTTACTGAATTATACCCTAAAAAATATTGACAAATGGTTCAGACATCTTCAGGAGCATTTTTTATTGGTTTACTTAATGCTTCTTATTTGCTTCCAAGGATTGTATTTTGTGTATTCGGTAGGTGATCGAAGGTTGATAGGCCGGGCAGGAAATGGGTCGGGAGTCATCAGTGCAATTAGCTATAGTATGTAATGGTTTAGTAGAAGACCTTGCAAAATCTTTTCTTTTTATTAGTTCACTAAGCACTGTCCCCCTCTAGCTATATGTCCTCATTATAAAAAGGAACGCTCCTTTTTTTACTGGAGGCGTGTCAGAATGGAAACCAGCCTCAGAAGAAGTGAGTTATATACAGATATTCAAGCTAACAGGATACAATTTTAGGAGCTTTTTTGTACGTAGCTTTAAGTTTAATACAGATCCAAAGTCAACCATTTTGCAAAGATATGTAAAAAACAAGCGGTATAGCCTTAGTCTAGATATAAACAGAACTGAAATGATATTGTATACCGGCTTCTCAAACATTGAGATATGCATCGACATCGTTTCCAAACACTATTTCAAGCACGACCGATTCACTAATTGGGTATCACCGGCAGAGAAGCCAATTTTATATCATTTTTCAGGT
Organism: Zoanthus sanctaehelenae; assembly: GCA_028564885.2. Lineage (NCBI taxonomy): Eukaryota > Metazoa > Cnidaria > Anthozoa > Zoantharia > Zoanthidae > Zoanthus > Zoanthus sanctaehelenae. The sequence goes on from JAOTRI020089821.1 coordinate 11,026, forward strand.
TTTAATTTTCCGAATTAAAACTTTTTTTAGCAGAGATTTTTTACTATTTAAACATAAATGAATATTGCGGAAGCATTAGATTAATAAGTTCTTCTTGAGTTCATCATTTCCTGTATTTCCAATATCTCAAATACCACCACTACCTGAGTTTTTTCTATCTCATAACACGCGCACGAACTTGAACTTTAGATATTGGAAAAAGCGGTTAATTTGGTTACCTTGTTAAAATAGTTCTCTCACACCAGAACCGAATTGAAAAACATGCTGCGGCCGCAAAACACTCTTAAGTTTCAGATCGGCTTTAAGGCTAATAATTCATTCATGAAAATGTGTCATGCCGTATTAAAAAATTGATGAAGATTTTGTGGATAGTGAATCTTGTCTATATGAATGCATGCGAAAATCTCTCCTATATATGTTATAACTATCAGCTAGTTATAGGCCTAAATCAAGGAGAAGTTTTATCAGTTTGTATTAAAGTAGCTGAACTTAAAGCATGGCAACTATAAGATTTAAATTCTTAGAAAAACTTTACTGTTTTTATAAATCAGATCTCTGGTGATGCCTTTGAACGGCGAACGCTAAGATTATTTCATATAATTTTAAACAGCTTTAGGGAGCACTTGTTTTCAGTTACTCTATTGATATGAATATACAAGAATGTAACTTCTTTAAAGGATATTAACTAGTTTTTAATGTTAAACTTCAGATTAAAACAGCCCACTGATATATTAATAAAACAGAATAAAGAGGCAAGGCTGATATGGAAAAATGAAACAACTGAGCTAGAAAATGAATTTGTTTCTTTTAACAGTTTTAATTATTTTGTTTCAAAAACTACCGCGGATTATATCTATATGATGTTTACATTAAGAATTGCTCCTTGTATTCTCCGGCATGTACAATAAGTATAACCGCAAATTATTCTAAAATTGTTGTTAAAGGCATTCAATAACTGTTTAGTAAAAGGGAAAAAGAGGCCGTTAATATGTTTTTCTACAAACTTTGAGGCAAAACCTGCTTACAGTCCACCCCCATGTGCATGACTCACAGACACAAACTCACATAAAGTGAGACTTTGCCGGTATATACTGGGGTCGGGAACTCTCACAAAAAGCACGTGGCGTTTTCGTACAACAAGTACCCTAATTTCAAATACATTCTCTATTAATATAAATTGGTACCGGAAAGAAAAACAGCGGCTTGGAGACTATAGCTACTTAGAGATCAAAGGTTGTGAAAGAAATATTCCAGCATCCAAAGACATGCCTTCTATTCACGAATACAACTGAACAGAAGGCCGTGTTTCAATCAATTTATCCATAATCTTTGTTCAGTTAAAATTCTCTAAAGGAAAATGAGAAAAAACTCTTAATATTGAATGCTTATTAAATTCTCTCTTAACAAACAACTTTTTATGTAAAACTGTAAGCCTTTTTGTAGCATTTCCATGTAATATGTAACTTTAGTTTTTCAACCTTAATCAGTTAACAGTTTATTTATTTACCACAACTCACAAGCATTCATTTACAATTATTTGATGAAAAAGAAAGGTGGAAGGAAGTGGAAAGCAATCATAAACGAGTTAACATGTTACTACACATTTTTAAAAAAATTATCTTTCATATGTAACGGCCTATTGATAGAGAAGATTATTGAGAAACGTAATACATTGCAGCTTTTCAACTCAACTGAAGATGAACAAGGAAATGCAAATATCCTTGTCTTGCATATGGCAATTAAAAAACGTTTTCCTGTTGTTTAAATGATGGGGATTATTATTCAACTGTCAAAATTATATGATGAAATGACTACAGATGTCCACAGTGGCGATTACGGTATTGATGGTTTTATGTATTAGCTGTATAAAATGTTTGGTAGATTTAATTTAGATGAATGAAGGAGTTTTGCGCCAAACTGAATCTAACAGTTTGCCTGTGGCAGGGGTTGAAGGGTCACTATTTATCATATCTTCTTGAAAGTCGAGCGATTTCAGTTGACTTAGTGAGTGATACAAGACACACGACTTTAATTTATTTTCGTATCTGAAAAATCAAAGAAATTCTGTAAACGAGCTGACACGCAACATCACCTCAAAAAATAAACAAACCATATGGGAATTTGCCAATGTCAATACTGGTCCGTGCTTTTGAGTATGGGTTTTGATTGTAGAACTAAAAAACCGACACAACCAAAGACGGATGAACGTCAACAAATTGACACTTCAGCAAGAAACAAGCATTAACTTCGTTTTGCAACTCAAAAGTGACATTTATTGTCAACCAAGATGTTCAGAAATCTTCATTAGTATAAAAATTAAGTGTAATTAAGCTCAGAAAAGTGACATAAAACGTTCTTAAGAAATGTGAAGAAATGCGATGATTTTCGGATTCTACCCTCAATCTGATTTACAATTTTAAGTGCCACGTCCCAGTACGAAACTATTATTAATCTTCTAAATAACAACAGGAAAACAATTTTAATTTCTTTAAGAAAAAGACTGTTGTTCTGTGTTGCAATTGAGAAAATTTATACACCAAAAAAAAAATTTCATTAAAGATTATGTCAATCGATGAAACGAAAACCAACGGAATAATAAGTGACGATATGACATAGGTATACTTTAATTCATAGTTTTATATATTTGGTCGTGGAAACTTAATGCCTTTGAACTTATACGAAGAAATTATAGCTGGTTGTAAAAATAGGACAGTTTGTGCGCGTATGACAAATAAACATTATTTTTGAACAAAACCAGTTATATTTTATATAACAATAGAAAAGCAATGTCAATGGTAATCAAAAAATGATTGGTGTAAAGAACCTTACATATGATTTATCTGAAAAAAAAGAGTCATAAAATCGTCATGTTAAAAAATCGTAGTGTTTGGGTCTCAATCGGTGAGAAATCTATCTTTTTTGAAATTAGAGATTTGAAATGAAAAGTACCTTTTCAGGATATTTGCAATTATAATTCAATAATTATTTTGGAATAAATGGCGTCTTGATATCCCGCATGTACTTGGGATACATGAAAACTGATAAACTAAAAGCCGAAATAAAAATATTCTTGCTACAATGTTATTAGACAATTTTAAATGTTTTTAAAAAGTAAATGCTTTTGATACCAAAATCATGCGTTCCAAAAAAATCGCTCATTAAGCAAAAAGCACTTCCAAAGTCTACAATGTCGAGGTTGTATACTGCATGTATAAATTATGTTTGTTGGAAACATCACAGTTAGCTTTTTTGAGAATCAGTAACCAATGCCTGAAGTATATGTTTAAAGCTAAAATATTGATGCTAATTATCTACAGCTAACTATAATATGCACAAGAATCAAGAATGAAATTGTGCTTCTTAAATAGGCAAAGCACGAGCTTGTAAAATAGGAGTTGAAAAAAGCCTCAAGTTTGCTGAATAATTAACCAGCAAGAAAATAAAAAATGAATACAAGTACAAAGAACAGTAGTAGCAATAATAAAAGCATTACCTGTTTATCTTTTTATATCATTAACAGGCGCGGTGAAACTGTTTACAATGCAGAGTGTTTGTCGTTTGTGATTATTAACACTTGTCTTGATCTATCTGGGCTATGCTGGGTGTCACACTGAGTGAGATCATGAGAAGCTAAAAGACATTGTAACCGCACACAACAATCGATGGTCGAATAGGCAATTAAGAGACAGCTGGGCTGGGTATGGAGATGGCTTATCAACTCGTTCCGATCACTAGTCACGTCTTTGCCTTGGGAAAGGAATAAGAGGTCAACTAAACGCTTCTAGTTTAAAATCGCGTGACGGAGTATAGCACTGTTTCAGCAGAACTCAACAATACTTTTTTAACAACGCCTTAAAGTTATAGAAAATATCCAGATAAAGCAGACTCAGAGAATGTACTCAAATGCACAACGTAGTTCTATTTAATGTTTGTTTTTTCGGATTTGATTAGATTCTTTATATAATGTATAAAGCCATTATCTCGCACGGAATTTAAACAACACTCCAAGTACCAGTTGGTCTTTATGGTTTACCAACTTTGTCTGAATATCTATGACTTTTATCTGGGCCCACGTACAAATTTTACGTCGGTGATTTTACTCTGACTCAGAAAGGCCAAGGTGAAGTCGTGTCCACATTAACGAAAAATTCTCTTCGCGTCATTTCAGCTACACCATCGTTTCTGAAAACATGAGAATCTTAATCAGGATGTATTTAGAACTGTGATCTGTCAACCACTAATGCAAATTCTATAAATGCTTGTTAGTCTGGTTGTTTCATCAGGCGCCATTGCTTGATTAGTTCAGCTCAAGGTGAATGTGTGTTTATCAATATAGGCCTATACTTATCTTTCTCATTTGTCGTGAAAAGACAGTTTGAACTCAATTTACTTGACGCATTTAAGATATTTCATGTGTTGCAAGTAGCAAAACCTTTCAATTTTCGGAAGCTGAATCATAAAGACTCATTATCCTCTACTCACGATATAAAATAACAATATTTTGATATAACGAAACTAATATTATGGATTCGAATTACTTTAGCGTTGACTAAAAAGGATTATATGAGGAGAGAATTACCTTATCAAAGGACTATGTTGCTGTTTTATCAACTGCTTATTGATTTTTGACATGGCAGATAATTAGGAAATGAAAATAGCACCACAAAGGTTTAATGCGCATGCGCACAAAGCCACTGACATTTTTGCGTTGTGAAGCAAACTACAGCAAACTTGACCCCTTGTATCAAACTTATTGTTTGTCTTTTTTATTTTTAAAAATAAAACATTTTTTCTGTGCCTTCATAGCGCTATGAAAACCGAGGCGCACGTTTGGGAGAATTCGAGAGCTGATC
>JAOTRI020089832.1:0-15877 GCA_028564885.2 Zoanthus sanctaehelenae
AAGTTTGTTACCTGACAAGTTTGTTACCTGACAAGTTTGTTACCTGACAAGTTTGTTACCTGACAAGTTTGTTACCTGACAAGTTTGTTACCTAACAAGTTTGTTACCTGACACTTGACAAGTTACTGTAACTTACTTTGTGGGAAATGAAAACTGCAAATAGCCAATATTACACAAACCCAAATCTTCTAAAACTGCTGATTTTAAAACATTTTAAATAATGTTCAAAAATTCCCATATTGCTCTAAATGTAAAAATTATAAATCAAATGAAGCCTAGGGCTACCACTAAAAATACAATTATAAGAATATTTCATAAATTTAAGTTACCAAAATGTTCACCTATATATACAACATTAGTTAACAGGGAATGAATAATACATATAAAAAGGTGTACGTGAAAAATAATTTGGTCAAGACAACATTTTTTTGTTGCAGGCCGATGAAAATGAGTCTGGCACTAGCAATTATTACCCAATATAGAATTACTCAATATCTAGTTGGTTACACTTTCATTTATTCACTCAATGTCATGACATCATGAAATGATATTGACAAAAATGATATTGGCAGAAAAAGAAGTCATTGAGACTAAAATGGAGTGTGCATGGATGACTGGAGAGGGGAAGAGGAGAAGGGAAAGACAAAGAGCGTGGTTGTGAATACAAGAGCAAAAGCTTGACTCTGAAGAGACTTAAATGCATTATGGTGTCATGCACGAACAGGATGTACAGGGCCCCCTCAATTACTACTGTAGCAGAATAAAATATTAATTTCTGACATTGTTAAAAAAAAAAGTTTAACACTCTTATTCTCAGTTCAAAGCAGTATTGAAGTACTGTTTGACTTTCATTCATTCTTCCATTCATTAGGAAATAGACTAACTTATTCTTTTTTCCAATTTGGACATAATTTGTTTCAAATAAAGCTGTATTAATTAGTGTATGAAGAAAGTGTTAAGCAACTTTTAAAAAAATACAATATGTGAATTAATTCAGTCTGCAGCAATCACTGATGGGTGCAGGTCAAATATAGCTTAATACTGCACAAAACAGTTCTGTCTAATTAACCCCTTTCCCTGTAACACGCCTTTGTACTAACACCTGGTTGTTCGGGGAATGATGATAAACTTCATCATGGTAGGCATAGATGGGCTCCTTGTCTAGCTACCAGAAAACCGCTGGCTTTTAAATGGAAGATTCACAACCCAGAATGATTTGTTTTCATATTTTTCAAAACAAAATAATGTCCTGTCAAGCATATACGACTGAAGAAGTTTCAGATGAAATTTTTGCTGATCTGGACTCTGATTTTCAATGTGAAGACAGTGACAGTGAGGATGAAAGCTATGTGAGAGAGTCAGCAAGTGAAGATTCCTTAAAGGAGCCTTTAAAAAAATAAAGATTTTAGTGAAAATGATAATCAGATATGAAATAACTCTATTCCTCCACATTGTTGTGGGAATACTTGCGGTCATGGAAATATAAATTATGTGGTTGTGGCTTTGTTAATTCAAAATTGACACTGCAATGAAAAATTAAGTGGTAATTTTGATTTTTTTTTTAACTCTGGTCAATTTAGCAAAAATCCAAAATGGTCACCGGTTACAACATTGTGCCTAAGGCTGGATAGCCTAGTAGTGAGGGGGTTAAAACCAAATCAAATGAAATCCATGTCCTCAATTCAGTATTGTGTACTATATTACTGGTAGCTCTGGGGTAGGTGATCAAATTTTGTATATGATTGTATAAAAAATGTTTTATCTGACACAAGTCCATAGATCTAAAACCTAGAGTCACAGTGAATTAAAATATTTTCTTTAATTATTAACTAAAGATATATGTATGTATCCTAGTAGAGACATTTTATACCAAAATATTTCTCACACTAGATTTGCTGGAGTTATAGTACGAGAGGTGTACTGGATTTATAGGAAGAGAAGTGTTCCAGAGGTAATGTTGAGTGCAATGAAGAGTCTGTATGAAGGTGCGAAAACAAGAGTTAGAGTTGGGCAAGAGTTGTCTGATGAGTTTGAGATGAAAGTTGGTGTACACCAGGGATCCATGTTGTCACCATTGGTTTTTGCCATTGTGGTTGATGTTGTTATGGAGAGTGTGAGAAGTCAGGCCTCTCACTGAGAAAAAATAGAAGGCGTGCAGGACATCGTACCCCTCGCAAATTATAGGCATGCGATAGCGTGTGATCTTTTAAAAAGCACATATTTTTTTAAATTACTTTTAGAGGATTTTTTCAAAGTAACTTTTTTGATTGGCGATAAAATTTATCTTATCTTTAGATAAACATTCTGACTTCTGATTTTTGTGTTTATGTTTTGTTAAACAACTTAAAATTTACATAAAAAATCTATTCATCCTTCCTGCCCCGTACTGTCTAGACCTGTTTTTTACTGCTGTGCGTTTTTTCGCAAACTTGAAAGAACTCGAATGAAGTTGTGAGCTGCTGTCGTACTGATAGATAAGTTCCTGTTTATTTGTAGTGTGCTATTTGATTGCAAACTTATGCAAGAAATGTGGTTTGACAGATAAAATGTGCTCCCCTAAGAGTAAATACTATAAAAAAAGTGAGATCATGAAGTAAAACTGTCTTAAGTTTTTTTTAAAAAAAGTTAAGTAACTTCAATTGAGGCGTGCGATTGATCACACGCCTTGTACGATCGAGGCGTGTGCCAAGGCGTGCACGTGCGATCGCACGCCTATCAGTGAGAGGCTAATCTGAACAGTACATTATATACTTCAGCTAGGAGGACATTGTGCATTTTTAAGTTAGTATTACAATAATAATTACAATAATTATATTCTGATTTTCAATGTTACACTGGAAGGTAAATTATTCTTAAATTGCATTTCTTACTGACACAAAGGTTCATTATCAAGAAAACAGTCTTAATAAGCAGCTGATACTCTAAATAGATTTCAGACCGTCAGTGACACTGATACACACCCATGATATTGATGATCAAGTGCATTTCATTGTGTAACTCTCTAGTATTAAATGGAAAACATTTTTGTAATACCATCAACAGAATGAGAAAACATTTTTGGAGGGAAGACTGTCAAATACAGAAACAGACCTACATGAAAAGTTAGTTGCTTGTCAGCAGGTAAGATCTATTAAAATGTTTTTGTTGCAAGCTGCATGTTAGGCAAGTAGTTAACACTATTTGTTTCAGGTCTTCTGCAGTGTTCTGCTCAGATTTTCCAGGAACATACCCTGTTACTTTTATATTCAAGCCATAGCTCAAGTTCTTGGATGGGCGGTTAATGATCCTTTGAACCGCAAAAATAGTTTGTAGTCAGGAGAGATGTCTATTGTACAGTAAGCAAACAAAACACTTAGAGAACCTATGTTTTTGCAATCCTTTTAGAAACTGGAATAGAAATACTGAGTGTGAGTAAGAGAAAAGTATAGTAAGTTTTAAATGATTTACATTCACTTATAGATATATAAAAACATGTTTTATGCTCAATCAACAGGCTTTTACATATTGCCAGCATTGTACGGTATACTTTCAATATTGTATCTGGAATGATTTGTCCCCTGGGTCAGTAAGGAACATCAGAACAACGGGATGCAATCCCTGGGACAAATCCTTTAGGCTGAGGGATAAGGTACTGGCCTCGCGGCAGGTCGAGGGACTGGACCCTCGGGACAACGTTAAGTTTCTTTTGAAGAGTACTGTACTTTCTATTGGACTGTCCACAAGTCTGTGTTTAATGAAGTTTAGTAATAAACTTGTGTGCCATTCTGTAGTTGTCTACAGTACAGTAGGTGTTTAATCATTATTAATAATTAGAACATTCCTCCTTAAAAATTAATTTTTATTTACGATGGACAAGCTAAGATACAGAAAGTTAAGTTGTGTTTCCTTAAGAGAAAACTAACTAGCGGTAAACTAGTTTGAGCTGCGTCGGTGTTTCTGAAGCAACAATTTAGTAATAAGTATGTAAATTATACGCCATATAAAAGAAAGAATACTTACTGACGTTTTGGACGTTAGACCTTCGTCGGAGTAAACGAAGGATTAACGTTCGAGACGTCAGTAAGTATTCTTTCTTTTATACGGTGTATAATTTACATACTTATTACTGTGTTTCCTTATTTATTTGTGTGATCCAGTAGCTCATCCCAAACCTTTTTTTCTTGATGGCTTCTTTGTGAGGCCTGGCAGATTCTTGAATTTGTCAAGAGTGGGAGTCTTGCACTGTTTGCTAATTTCATCACACTTAGAATTGTTGGTTGCGTAAGATTCAAACTTTGAGTTAAAAAGAGAAAAATTATCAAATGAAATCTGATGGTCAACAATGCTTCCAAATGAAGGAAATTAACGTTGATATATAAAATAGTTTGAAATAGTTTTAGAAGTTATCTAGACTTTACCTGTTGAATGTCTTATCCCAAGAGCCTTGCTGTGAAGTCAAGAGAAGTGGAAAGTTTAAGAACTGAGCTATCAACAAAGTTAACTGAACTTGGGGCAAAACATGCTCAAGAATTAGCAGCAGAAAGAGAAAATACATTACAGGTACTTGAGATAATTTATGTTCAGTAATACAATAAATCTTGTTTTATAGTTGTACAATAAGTTTCCACTGAAATCTTTCAACCCTAGGTATAAGTCCCCACAGAATATTGATAGGGTGTGATTAAAAGTTGTTGCCATTTTCTCTAAAAATTTCCAAGCATAGTTTGTGATTTGAATGTTAATTTTATCTGATCTTCTTTACTGCCGAAACCATTTTTTGAACTAAAAGTGCAATAAAATAATAGAAGCAGTCAAAGTTGCTTAACTCTTCATTTGGAGATAAATGTCAACAACAATAAAATCTTTTGTTTAGTATTAGTTTCCTTAGTTTTATAGTTAATATAAAGTTCATTTAAAAGTTTGAGTTTTTGTTTTACAGCTGTTGTGTTTGAAGATTATATATTAATTATATATAGTATTTATAAACCTTTTGTGAATGTTGCATTACTGCAGTAAATGTTCTTATAATTTAATGTTTCGTTATAAAGATTTAAAAACCGAGGAATAGTACCGTTTAGGATTATGTTTGAAACGTTTTTGTAACTGTCTCATGACTTTGCATTTGGTAAGTCAACTTCATTTTTTTGATGACCATTAAGCAAAAAATGTTATTAACGATCTAGGTTGTCTGTGTTTCAAAAGTTGAAAAATGAAATCAAAACTGTGAGTTTGGTTACACTGATAACTTATTGGTTGCCCATTATAGAAAAACCTACGTAACGGTAATCTTAGTGTGTGCCATGAATAATTTTTTAGAAGTCTACGGTAAATTTAAGACTTTCAAAATGGTGTCTGTCTGATTTTTTGCACCTTGTATTGTTTTGTAAAATTTAAAGATAACCAAAACGCTAATGTTTTAAACTATGGTTTGGTCAAGTCAACCTACCCAAATAAGTTTGAGCCCTGGACAATAGCATCATCAACGTTCAGGCCCGGATGTTTCAGAGAAACGATAATTTTCTATTTAAATATACTGAATAACTAATTTAAGATATTTTGAAATATCTAAAACACGTAATGTTTGCTCACTGGAATGTACTTTTTATTTGTCTCCTTTATCAAAAAACGGCTGTCGTGATCAAAATTTAAAGAAACAATGAGTGATTTCCGAAAGTTTCCTATCAATATGATGTTTCCCTAAATTTCTGAAATCTCCAGGCATGACGTTTTACTGTACTTCAATTCATTTGTGTTGTTACTTACTTAATAATTTTTCCCTTCTAATTTTGATTTGGAAAGTAGCAGTCCGGTTGTGCACTGGTCAGTGTTGGTTTAGAGAAGATTTACATTATTGAGCTAAAAATGACAATATGTTGTTGATTTTGCAGACTAAAAGCTCTTCTCACCAACTGCATGAAATTCAAAGGAGAGAAATGGAAAAATCACACAGAACCTTGGTTAGTTACATAGACAGTGTCATAACAAGTGAGACAGCTGCATAATAATTATAACTATCGCCATACAGTTAACATTTTGATGAGGGAGAGAGACGGCCATAATGTGGAATCACCGGCTTAGAATTAACGCGCGTGAAAAAGTTGAAAAAATCGCGATACAAAGTTAATTGCGATTCTGAGCCGGTGATTCCACTTTATATTGCCGGTGTTAAGAGAAAATATATTTCTCATATTGACTCCGTGGCTTGGCCACTCCGCCAAAATGGAATATATTTTCTCCCAACTAGCCGTTAATAATATAATGTGTAAACACCGGCTCAGAATCGCAATTAGTTTATATAATAATAGAATAAGTAAAGATATTTACTATATAGGCGACATTGTAATTGTATACAGGAGAAAACTAAAACTTTTAATAATAGAAACAGTTGTGTAATTGAGCATGATAACAGCTAATTTACACTGTAGAAACATAATTTTAATTAGACAGTGGGGATCATGCTATTTTTAAGTGGGAGGGGGGTAAATTTTGCACCAGTTGAGCACATGCACGACTGCAATACTCAATACAATGAGATTGACAACCAACATTCTGCGAGGCTATCACTCCGAAAATGTCTGAACATCCGCTTCAACACGTATATTAGTGTTCCTGTAGATCTCGTTTAGTGCCAATCTGTATTTTCCCATCCTGTACTTTTTCTTTTATATATAAATGACATTAGTTGCTCTAGCTCTAGTTTTCACCTAATTACTGACGATACCAACGTTCTATATGCTAATAAAAATCTTCAAACTCTAGAGAAAGTAGTCAACACTGAACTGGCTAATGTTAGTGATTGGCTTACTGCTAATAAACTTACTGTTAACACAAAAAAATCTAATTTTGTAATTTTTCGTTCATTTAAAAAACCTTTACCTTTTGCTCCACGAGTAAAAATGTATGACCCAATAAACCAAATATTTGCTCCGCTTAATTTAAATGAATCTGTCAAGTACCTTGGTGTTTTGATGGACGAGCACTTATCTTGGAAACATCACATAGAGTACGTAACATTAAAAATAAGTAGACCGATTGGGAATATTTCAAAAATAAGACAGTATGTTCCACTTAGTACCAGATTGACATTTTATCAATCGTTGGTTCATCCATATTTGACATATGGGATCTCGGCTTGGGGTGGTGCAGCCTCCATTTATTTAAATTCAATCCGAGTCCTTCAAAAACGAGCACTGCGCTTAATTCATTTTGCAAAGTTTAATGAGCACGCAATTCCCCTTTTTCTTCAAGCAAATATCCTCCCATTAGATCTTTTGTATTTTCATGTTGTATCTGATGTCATGTATGATGTCTCTTCTGGTTCTGCCCCATACAATATCGCAAATTTACTCAAAAAGATCACTGCTATGCACTCTTATGGTACTCGATCTGCCACTTCCAATAAATTTTATATTCAGCAGTCCTCGTTAGAGATATTAAAGAAATCTTTTTCTAGATGAAGAACTGACATTTGGAATTCTATTCCATTAAAAATACGAGGTTCGGTAAAAAGTTTTGTTAAATATTTAGGCGTGCTTATTGATGAGAACCTCTCCTGGAAACATCACATTTTACATATAGCTTCTAAAATAAGTACAACGAGTGGTATTATTGCTAGATTAAGACTTTTTGTACCACTTAATACTTTACAACATATATATAGATCTTTGATTCAACCCTATTTATTATATGGTAACAAACCCTTCAGTTGCATGTAAAATCAGTTCATTGCTTCAACTGTTTCTCACACCATTTTAAATCCCAACATTTTAATTATCATAAGAAGCTTAACCCCGCTCAGGAATGTGGGCTCCCTGCTGGTCAGGTAAAAAGTTTTTACCAAACCAGTGGGGTAGTAAATGTAAGTAGAGTCACTTGAGATGACAGTTCATGACATCTAATCAGAGATAGGAGCTCAAATTTGACACATTTTTTTATAAACAAAGCAGTTCATAACAATCCCGAGTGACAGATTTAGGAAATTCAAAGAACTTTTTAAAAATCATACTAGGCTCGATCACTCTGGTTTCACCGCTTCGACAAAATGAGGACCTATTTTGAAAGTATTACTTAAGAATTGCTTAAGAATTATGTAAGACTCAAAATATTAAAATTTTAAAAATTGCGAAGCTCGGGAAAAAAGTATGATTCTTTATATAAAAATGTGTACCGAGAAAAAGGGCTTATATCATTAGGCCCCATCAAAACAGAGTTTACCATTCTTCCCAGGCAAAAATCCCATGCGCGCGGGCGATTTTTTTACAATATAATACTTTTTTGTCACTTTCCTGTTTTATGATCTTAAATGTTTTAAAAGAAAAAATAATATTAAGCGGTAATGATCTCTCTTACTATAATTAAGAAAAGGCATGCTATCTTCCAACTGCTTTAACACATTTAAAATAAGGGGCTCACAAACGCAGAAATTATGCATTTATATTATTTATAGCTCTAGGTAAAAAATATTAGTTTTTATTCCCAAAGGTTATTAAACTCGGTTTACAAGTTGTTACCTACAATATACATCTCATACTATAAACGCATTATACATTATCAAATGTCTAAAAAAAGTCTAACTTCTATAACAAGTAATCATTCATATTTTCGTTTACAAATTATACGACTTCAGTAACTTATAAAAATATGTTGCGGTAGTTGTAGATATTGATTTATCAGCCATTGAGATTATACATGAAAATAAGGATTTTCTATTAAGCAAATTGAATTTCGGGTTTACCAAAATTATCTTTTGTATGTAATTAGTTCTTAGCTTATGAAATTCGTGATTTGGACACATCATGCAGAAGTGAAATTCATCACCTATTTCACCGATGTTGCAGAGAGTACACAAAAGATTTTTGAATATCTTCCATATTCAACTGGCAGGTTATGGGCAGAAAGTCGTAATTTGGTAACTGCGGCCCTTTTGTTCAAATCTTTTATTTCTGATAAGTAAGTTTCATGTGAATTTTTGTTTTTCAGTAATTTTACTGTTTTTCCTATTTTTTTCCTCTGAGATTAGATTACCAAGGATGTCGTTTCCTAAATCAGCAAATCCATTAATTAAATTTTTGATATCTTGTCAAGATTAGAAGATGGTTTGTTACTTAATGTTTTAAAATAATTGAACCAAGACAGGGAGTCAATGTCCGAGGCTTTGTTTTCTTTCCTCTTGTTATTGATAATTTTTATCAGATTCCAGTTTTCGTTTGGATTAGATAAGCGCACTTCCTCCAGTTGATTAAACAGTTTTTCATGTTTTTTGCTAGTTTTAACTCTTTCTTGTATTTCTTTTTAAGAGTGCAAAATTGTCCTCGAATAAAAGGATCAAATGGGAATTTTGAGAGTGCTTTGCTAAGAACTGTTCATTGTTTGCGCAGAGGGTTACAATTCTCTGTGGACCATTTCTTTTTTCTAAAAGTCTTATTTTTTTAGCAGATTTAATCGGAAGAGAATTCGCAACTGCCTTAATTATTATACTTGTTAACTATGTAGTTGCATATCTGACATTTTAGGTTTACTGTTGTAGAAATCTTGTTCATTAAAAGTGTATATATTTTCAGTGAATCTGGATTATAAAGTGATTTTAATATTTCTTTTTAAGTAAAACATTCCAATTATAGGATTTTGGCATGTCATTCAAAACATTTACATGATCTTGCAATGGAGTGATTCCATTGGTATGTGTTGTCAGTGCAAACCAAATTAAACAGTGTTTTGATAATTCTGTTACTGGCATAACCTGAAAAGAAAGTACGTCATTGAGCAGTTCATTACTTACTATGCAGTAGCCTACATCACTACCACCATTCCAATTAAAACAAGTATATTGGCCCACGCTATCACCAAGGCAACGCCCATTGAGTATTCTGAGATCAAACTCTTTACATAAATAAATGAGCCGTTTTCCATTTGAATTTGGGGCAGATTGATCTTTGTTAGATCTAGTAAACTGATGTATAGAGACATCAGTGTTTGAGAAATGTAAGGGAGCTAGATCTAATGGATCCGGTTCTATACTTGTTCGTGCATTTAGATCTCTACAAAGAATTATTGCACCAAGTGATTTGTATCTTGAAGATTTCATATTCAAGTCTTGAAAAGTAATCTGTAGACATGTTTTTCTGATAGTATGAGCTCTGAGGTGGAAGGTACATCGAGCAAACACAAATATCCTCTTCTAATTTAAAAAAAAAATTATCGATTTTCCACCAAAGAAATTCTTCGTGAGAAGAATTCAAAATTTTAATTCCTTTTCGTAAATCCGACTTTACTAAAACTGAAAAACATTTAGCTTTTGGATTCTTATTTCAGGACTTCGAAAAAGAATAAAAACCATCAACTTCTAGACTAACATCATGGGGAAGCCATGTTTCGACCAAAGTCACAAAATCATAATTTTTGATATCACGAATAAAGTTTTCATTTGATGTTATTTTCGTAGTTATATATAATAAAACTAATATATAGAGATTGTTACATGGCAAGAGTTTGATATAGTTTTTATTCTCGAGTTTTCGTGTCATAGTGCGAACGAGCCAGTCTTCGAACGAAAGAACGGTATGATACGAGAACTCGTGAGTAAAAACGATATCAAGCTCTTGCCATGTCATAACTTGTTTATTATATACTCTGAGTCAGATAACATAGCACAAAATGAAGACAAATAGCATTTTTATTATTTAAAAAGTGCTGCTAAAGCAAGTAAAAGCATTACAAGGTTTTCAAAAAATAATTATAAAAATAATCAAGAAAAAGCAACTTGACAAGCCAAACTTCCCGCGCTTTGCCATGTGACGTCACAAAATCAAGAACAGCGATTGGACAAGATATCTGCATCACGCGATTTGATTGGACAAAAAAATCGTGAAATGATATCGTATCAGGTGGATGCTAACCTCTTAACACCTTCTCCACGTTTAAAGTGTTTTTTTTTTTATCAAAGAACTAGTTGCTGTCCTCCAGTTGATCTACAGATAGATATTTGATTTCATGATCTTCAGAGGAAGGAGACCGGGCAAGCATACTGTTTAATTCCCGGCATTTAGGATTATCATTGTCATTTCTTACCACACCAGAAATAGCCATATGACATGCAGGAAATTGATCCGAAAAAACTGAAACAGCAGTTGTCAAACTATCATGAACCTCAGTGACAGAACACGTTTCAATGTCGTTTGATCCAGTACAAATTAAAATTACTTTGGGGTTTTCAAAGGGAGAATCTGTAGCAATATTTGTAGCTTGTTCTGCTGTTCCACGGCGTTTAATAGCAATATTTTCTTGCCCCTTTCGTGTTTGTAGCCGTATTTGTCAAATCGGCGGTTTGAATCCATCAGGATTACAACATTTTTGAACTTTTTACCCCGGCGTTCAGATTGGCGGTATTGGTCTGTAAACTGCCTGAGTGAGTTGCCCTGATCGTGAGATCCGGACTCATGGGTTGCCTGAACTGTAGAAGTATTGATTGGATAGCATGGAGCGACACTCTTCGCAGTAACATGCGAAGGTTTAGTGTTACATGTATTCTTTTCGGTGGATTCATTAACTGAGATTTTAAGGATAAAATTTCTTTGTTTTGTTGATCATTTAATTCTTTTATTTCTGCGAATTTATATTTTTTTTCTTTGTAGACTATTTTCTTTTTTAGTTGATGCCAAATTTGATGTTAAATTATCCATTTCCTCTTTTATTAACTTCAGTCTTGCAGAGAATTCTGATTTTAATTGAGCTTTCATGTCATTCAATTTGGCGTTGATCAAAACTTCATAATGATTATTGTCGATTAAAGATTGATTTATTAGAATGTTGGTCATTTTGGTTTCTAGATTTATAAATTTCTGCTCTAGGGATTTCATTCTGTTATGGGAACAACTCTCTGGAGATATTTTTGGAGAAGAGATTTTGATTTTTGATCCATTTGGCTTTGGAGACTATGATTTCAAAAGACGAGGAGGTTTCTCACGGCAGTATGAAAAGTTTTGAATTTCATCGTCGGAGTCAACTTCAAGATCTGAATCTGTAACTGGGAGAGGTTTGCAACAAGCCTCATTCAGAATACTGCCTTTCACAGCATGAGATAGATCTTTATTTGACGAGTTTTCGGAGATCAAAACGATATCTTGCTTGTCAGTAAATCCTACTTTGCGGTTGAACTTTTCCATAGAAGCTTTTGTAATAGTTTCATTGGCACATGTTCCAGAGTTTTCAATGACATTTACCAGATTGAGCATAGGTGGAAAGTCGATTTTCACCCATGCATCTCCGTAATTTACCTGTATCATTATTTTGTTCTTTGTTACGTACAGAGTGAGTCTAAAAAGACATGTGGTTTTCACATTTACTGTCGGTATCATGATTGTTGCGAAAGACTTTAGCTGAATACTCTACAATTGTCCCAGATTGATCGGTTACATCTTTCCATTCCATAGTAAATTTAGACGAACTACCAGAATCTTCCCAATACCTCAATTGTATAACCTTTTGCCACAGATGAAACCTCGAGGTTTCGAAAGGATATGAGGCTCTTTTCTCAGATAAAATTGGAGTTTCTACACAACTCACACTCTGATCAAAATGATCATCGCGCACGTGGTTATTGAATTTGGAAAATTTGCGTGAATTCTTGTGTTTAGCACTATAAGATATAATGTAATTCTTCACTTCGGACAATTTAGTTTTGCCTAACATTTTAGTTCTTTTAGAGTGACAGTTCGACAAATACAAATGTTTTCTATATGCGGAAAGTAGGAGAGGGCTGAAAGAACAGCCTCACATCCGCCATATTTAAACAAGGTGAACCAGTTCCTTCACAAATCAAAAGGGGTTAACAACTCCTCTACAGTTGGCCTCTTGTCTGGATCGAGACTGAGTGTATTGTCCACTCCCTCTGGGACACGGTCGAATTATATTTTTGTGCCTAGTAGGAGTTCGGTAAGTTTACCGAGGCTAAAAATGTCACTTTTCACACTTTGCCCCCTCACACCATTCACAATTTCTGGTGCAATGTGAGGATACCGTTTCATATATTTCATTTGTTCTCTCTCTGTCAGTTTCTTTGGACCATTTAGTCCAGTCATTGGTAGGCTTTTTCCAAAGTCAATGAGAACAGGGTTGTACTTTTGTCCAATACAACATTGTTGGCCTTCAAGTCATAGTGAAGAAAGCCTTCTTCGTGAATTCGAGAGCCAAAGCAACCTTTTTCACAATGCTGACCCAGATACCTCTATTGACGTTAACTTCCTTTCGCAGCGCGGTCGAGACCGTTAGGGCCGATTTTTCCTTCATGCAGGTCTCCTTGAAACTGCATGATAAGTCGGTACGGTATTTTTCGACTACATTCCCCATACAGGAGGCCATTCGCACGATACTGGTGTACAATGGCGTCACATTTTGAATCGACTTTGAGTCTATAGTGCATAGTGCATAGTGTATAGTGCATAGTGCATTTTTAGTACACTATGCACTATAGGGCAGGATAGTGCAGAGTGCATTTTTAGTACACTATGCACTATAGGACAGGATAGTGCATAGTGTATGGTGCATAGCGTAACGTAGTTCACTTTTCGCTTTCTGAGTGAAGTTTTCTTGACAAGCCGATTCCCCGAGTTTTAGAAGCGTCATTTACTGAGAGAGTCAAGATCGGGGTACATCAACCAGGTGAGAAACTATATTATTACTTTTAATTCAACACAGGCTATGTGAATTAAACCACCATTTTATGTATTTTATGATTTGCGGACCAAATAAAAGCAGCGTTTCCAATGACAATTCGACGACTCCTTAAATTCAGTCCGCGGCTTGAAATAATTATTTTGTAACTTTCAGAACCGCTGATTAGACTTGACAAATTAGTTTTGTTTGCATGTCAGATTACTTATTGAAGAATTTCTACAAAAACATTGGCGAAACGACTATGAATGAAAAAGTACTAGCAACTGGCGCGTTTTTATACATGTTCAAGAGATTAGTCGAGTGGAACTTAATTTAAAATTCATCTTTTTCCAAAGCATTAAAAATTGGGGGATTAGAAAGTTTAAACTGTTATTGCATTGACTGGGACTTTCCAAAATCTGATGGTTACAACGTCAAAGAGCAAATAGGTATCAGGGAAGCCAAATGAAAATTATATTCGCACACAGAGAATCCTGAAATTGGAGTGCGACACTTTGCATTGACGCATTTACTTGTTCAGGAGTTCAATTAAACAAGATATCTGTTACTACTACAGACATAGATCACATGTATTTAAAAAAAATTAAAGCCATTTGCACTCATTCATGACTAGTGATTTGTTAAACAATTTGACTAAACTATCTACAGTTAAAAATCTGGAAAGTTCGAAATGAATTCTACGTTGTTGTTGGCATGCTACCAATTGTGCATGTGCCGAAAAAGTAAAATTTTAAATTCTATTTCTTTTGATTAGGGCAAATATTTACACTATTGTTGGTAATTGATAACATATTCAAGCCCAACTCGTTAAAATGTAAGGGTTTTTTGGCATTTTGAAGAATATTTTAAAGATCCAAACACAAGACGGCATGATGATCATGAATGAAAGCGCGTGAAGTGAAATGTACACGTAGAAGCCACATTCGGGATCGAGTTGGCTAAAAAATAAATGCCAGTTTCAGTTATTCACACAAAACGTAATAACATTGTAAAACGAAAAAACTTGTGAATGATTTTAATTTAAAATCACCATACTGCTTAAAACAAACTAAAAAATGTCGGCTGAAAGAAATAATTTCCCGCGCTCACACAAAGCGACTAGTGTTTGTTTAGGCCGTGTGGTTTGTGAACTGCATGATTTCCTGAAGCAGTGTCAGACAGTGGAATGTTGAAGATTATAAAAATATTATTGCTTTTATTATAAGGCCGATCAAAAGTTTAGTAGTAGTTAAAAATTCAAATATCACTCAAATTTAACTTTTTTAAGTAAGTTCGAGCTCCAAGTTGTTTTTCTATATTTTCGATCTTACAAGAAAATTTTCCGTTTCTTGAATGGACTTCCGAGAAATCTTTGTTGAATTAATTATAAAGGATTTTTTTTCGTTCGCTTTGAAATCTTCTTTTTCTTTGAGTTTTAAAAGTTATGTAAAGTTCTAAAATCGACTTACATTCATCGCCTGAGACAAATAATGCATTTGCTTTTTCTAGTTTTGTTTTCCGTGCTCTCGAATATATAAAGATGAAGTTTTAAAATTATTTGGAAAGGAATTTCTTAAACAGTGATTTTTCTTTCTTTTCAAAAAAAACAATCGGTATATTAAAATCAAGTTTTATCATGTGAAGGATTTTATAATTGTATTTGTTATTGACAAACTAAGGACATTTTATTTTTGTTAAGCTCGGATTTTTCTGAAGCATTACGTTGAAATTTTTAACGAGAAAATTGAAAAACATTTTGAATCAACACATATTTGCTAAACACAAGTTTTGCGTTTTCCTTATAAGATCTTCACTATTTGAAAATCCTCAGGTTCAAAATCAGACGTTTGTTTATTCTTTGAAATACTATTTTTCGTATTTAAATGCTATTCTAAAAAGTAGATTAAACTTACAATACTTCAATCAATAAGTGTTTACTGGCATAAAACCACGTGTAGCAGTTCTTGTTTTTCTGTTTTTTTCTCTAAGTGTACATCAGAACATTGTCCCTTTTTGTAACTTTTTACTAATGCACATACTACAATAATGCACACAGTCACTAAAATTCTGGGCAAGTTTATTAAGTGGGGAGGGGGTACATTGATTTAGATTATAGTGCAAAATAATACAAAAAAGGCTTAGGCATTTAATTTAATTAAATTCTAACTGTCATAACTAAATAGGATTGAAAACATATAATTTTATAAACTCAGATAACATCCAAGTATACACTAATGAGTTCTCTTTG
>JAOTRI020089843.1:0-26624 GCA_028564885.2 Zoanthus sanctaehelenae
CTGGGAACCCCTACAGTTACCATCTATATAACATTGTCCGGCTGCGTTGCCAGCGTGGTTGGTCCTTGTGGTGTAGTAGTTAACACGTCGGACTAGTAAACCGAAGATGTGGGGTTCGAATCCCGCCAAGGGCTTATATTCGATACTTTTCTCTTAATTCTTTCTACATGTGGCCCATGGAACGGGCGCTTATTTCCGGATCCTGTAATGTTAAGATTACTACTGGTATCTTTAATGCTAACTAAATCCTTTACAAGTAATGTGGCCCATGGAGCCGGCGCTTATCTCCGGTTCCTGTAATATTAAGATTACTAAGTACTGGTATCTATAGTGCTAGCTAAATCCTTTACAAGTCATGGAGCCGGTGGTTAGCTCCAATTTCTGCAGTGTTGAGATTGCTAAGTACTGGTATCTATAATGCTAGCTAAATCCTTTCGAGCCTAGTGGCCCATAGAGCTGGTGCTTATCTCCGGTTTCTGTAGTGTTAAGCGGATGACAGTCTTTGACTCCCCCTGGACGGGACACTAATCAACTGGTATCTATAGTGCTAGGTAAATCCTTTACGTGCCTAGCGGCCCATGGAGCCGGCACTTATACCGGCTTTTGTAGTTTTAGGAGATGAGACTGTTGGACTCCCACAGTATGGGACGGTTATCTATTGCAGACTTCTAGCTACCAGATCGCAGCTGGCACTTTGCCGAGATTCGAATGTTTGTGACCTTCTTTTTCGCCTCAGCGAACTTAGCTCTCTATCTTTCTGGGGTAGGTAAATGAGTGCCAGCATGGGCTGGGAGCTAACCTGCGATGGATTAGTGTCCCCTCCAGGGGGAGTCAGACTCTCATCCACTTAACACTACGGGATCCATGATAAATGCCGGCCCCATGGCCATTACGCTTGTAAAAGGATTTAGCTTTGTAGCGATGTTAAAGGTATATTGCTTTTATAAACCCTTTCAGTCCCAGTTGAATTATTAAGTTCTCCTAACTTGAGCCTATACTTTTCATTGAAAAAGTTTGGGAGAATTTCACTTTTAATCATCTGTACGGTTATTAATTCTTTTGAGTCCCAATTGAATTATTAAGTTCTCCCGATCTGAGCCCATACTTTTTATTGAACAAGTTTGAGAGAATTTCTCTTTTAATCTTTAGTAGTTCGCTTTGTTTGATCAATTCTCATTTTCTCATTGCCAAATGTATCATTTTGTACTAGTTATGTAAGGAGAAGCTGGGTGTTAATTACTGACTGGGAAAGAAAGGGTTAAGTCAGGTCATGACTACGTTCGATTTGTGTTAGGAATTTAAAGATTTTTTCTTCTGAGAAATAAACTTTCTTTCCAAGCTAAGTTTTTTCCAAGCTGAGGATATTTATATGCCACTATATTTTTTATTATTCAGCTGTGCCTTGCTTCCCACGCATTTAGTAGCAATATTTTAAAAAGTTTTACAGCTTTTATTCATTCACAAGACACTAATTTCTCCTTTTTCTATAGGTGGAAGGAATATAAGAAGAAAATCAGCGAATATAGACTTGATGATGTGGGATTAACGCACTTTAGTTGCGAAGTGTTTGCAAAATATAGCCAAACCAATCCTTACGACCAGCCAGACAAGATTTGTCTAAACGGACAATTCTTTGAAAAGTATTTCTTAGATTACATTACCTCCATGTTTCAATCAGTTCAGCGTCGGCCCCTCGCTGCACCAATTTTAGCATACCAGCATTTTGACACAGCTCACACGCCATACGGGACGAGGATAGCCAATTTAGATGGAATTCTGGCCGAATATTTCAAAAACATGGCTTATGATAGAAGTACCCTTACATTCGTGCTTGCTGACCATGGTCACACTCGAACAGGATATGCCGAGACACTCGAGGGTAGGTTTGAGCTGTTCAACCCGACAATGTTTATGATCATTCCTCACCATGTTGCACATATACTCGGAAAGGAAAGGATGGCTGCGTTAGTCAAAAACCAGAAACGTCTGTTTACAACTGTAGATATTCATAAAGCTCTGACCACTCTTCATGACAAATCAGCACCTAGTGATTACCGTACGGCGGGAATATTTGCGCCAATAGCTGCGAACAGAACCTGCGAAGACTTACCTTTGCTTCCGCTGACAAGATGCAAGTGTGATGGTTGGGATCATGTGGTTGTGGACAATGCACCCAAGCACAAGTGGTTGGCAGAGAGGGCACTGGGGAATATCAATAACAACATTCAGGAACAGTACACCAAAGGTAAATGCCGCGGGCCTCAGTCACGCGTTTTTTTAAAACACAACAGGGTTTTTTTCTAGTGATTGGACAGTCTTGGAGAAATTTCTTACAAGTTTAAATATTATATTGAAGGGAACACACGACTGGTAAGCAACCATAGTGGTCTCTTGGTATATACTTCATGCCTCACATACATATACAGACATTTATTTAGACATAAAATAAGTAATTATTGCTTGCGAAGCGAGCGGCCTTTCATCGGGAACACACAGTGTAATCTTCGGTTGTCATTGGCAACGAACATGCGTTACATTTGGTCAGCAGTTCAAGTTCATACTGTATCGAGAGTTATTCAGGGATATCACGATACATGCGATGTGGTTCAAGTAAAATATAGCTTTAACTAGCGAAAGATGTTTTGTCTCGATATTTTTTTTTTTGACCAACTAGTTGGATTTTACTAAAACAATTATTTCTCTCGCCCTTATGGTCTATGTACATGTGTCAGTGGCCCATGAGGCCGAAATGTTAAATATACATTCAAAGTGTTTGTTACGGGCTTATAAAGAATAATGTAAGAGAATTTACTCTGCAACACTAATTTACACCGTCTTTTCTCACTCACAGTATCAGTACAAAGGTCAAAAATTGAACAGTATTGCCACTATAACAAAACAGTGTACTCGCAGCTTTTAGTTTCTATTAGATATAACTAATCATAGTTATATGTTAGTGTTTTTCCATGATTGCCGTGTGATTCTGATAGGGCGAAAAGCTTACCGATATCCCTTTCGAATTATCGGAATAGTTGGGGAATCAGAATGTCAGGCGTAAAAAATAGATAACTTGAAATCGATTTCCGATTGTCTCAAGGTTTAGAAGGCGGATTCATGCATTGGTTAAATTTTTGTTAAGAATGCCTTAATCAGCCACCAATGAAAGACGTTCAATATGTCACGTGATATTTCGGTGCTCGGTGTATGACTTCGGCAAACCAGCACATGTGGTTGATTACGCGTACAGTATATTAATCAATGAACAACAGTCAAGATACAACAGCTTCCTGACACAGTACCTTACTTACTCCACAAGCTTACCACAGGATACCTTAATTATCAGTATGTATACAACAGCTCCCTGACACAGCATCTTACTTACTGCATGAGCTTACCACCGGATACCTTGGTTAACTTAATATGGGAAGTACTTATCTTTACATTCTAGACCCAAAAAGTAAAACTGTTTTTAAGGAAATAAGTTCTGGATTTTGAAAGCACAAATTAATAATCATGCATTCTTAGTTCGTGCGTACAGACAGTACATGTAAACTAGTACGTAATGCTTGTGGGATGTGGATTAAGTGATAATCATGAAGTATAGATAGTACATGTGTACTAGTACGTAATGCTTGTGGGACGTGAATCAAATGGTACCCATCAAGTATAGATAGTGCGTGTGTACTAGTACGTAATGCTTGTGGGATGTGGGTCAAATGATAATCATAAGTATAGATAGTGCGTGTGTACTAGAAAGTAATGCTTACAAGTGGGATGTGGGTTAAATTAGTATAAATAACACATTCGCTCTAGTGGATAAATTGAACTCGCTTACGTACGCACTACGGTCACTGCTATAAAAGCTAACAGTTCTTTGAAACTTTTTAGACCACAAGGGACAAGGTTATGGTCACTGTATGAGGCTACAAGGATTATCCTATCGTAATATACTCGAACACCAAGATAAAGAAGATCTTATTACAACATTTGATCTTTACGTCGCCCCACCACGTGGCTTAAAGGAAGACGAAACATTCAAGGTTGCACTCAGACATTCCATCAAGCCACACGATTTGGTTGACGTGAAGAATGTGCTTCGTCACTCCATGTATAAAGATTTTGTTTCTTGCCAAGACACTTCCGTTGATATCAAGCTGTGTGTATGTGAACAGGGTGCTAATCGGAAATTTATAGAGACGAAGGAGGACATGATTAGGGTAATTTCTCGACCGCAGTTCGGTGCGAAAACCGAGTTAAAAGATCTTCATTCAGGGTGTTTGTACCTGATGACGAGAAAACACGACAAGATGACGATAGCTTACGAAGTTGCCAATGTCTGTGCGGGGAAAACATTTCGAGTTGTTATGACAGTGAAAAAGACCTACAACATGATGATGACTAGGTATCTTCCCGTTGATTTTCGGGTGGAACCACGGACAATCCATTTCGTTGTAGCTGCTGTCAGATATGTACTAAATGACAGTAACTTAGACATTGATACAAAAGTTAGTTTAATTTAGAGATCTTTAAGATTTTAAACTTAGATATTCATACAAAATTTATGGGGCGCGTTTAAACTGATGCAAAATTTGGGACATCATCCAAAACTGTTGGGAACATGTTGTCTTCATGTTGGGCTTATGTTGTCTTCATGTTGGGCTTATGTTGTCTTCATGTTGGGCTTATGTTGTCTTCATGTTGGATCGTTTTGGACGATAAACTATGAAGTTCGTTTATCACTGGCCAACGAGCATGCGCATATAAAGACATTCATTGGTACTCAAATTACGAGAATGTCAAAGCTAGGGCATGTAAATTTGTCAACCGATGGCTTGATAATTAGGATATCTCGTTCTCAGAGCCCTGCAATTACATACTAATACGTTGGTCCTGGTAACTATGTAACACGTCGCACGGTGTTGGCTTCGTCTAAACACTAGTCTTTCAACATGTTGCCCAGCGATCACATGTTAACACATGGGTCCTAGTAACGATCTAATCTGTTGAATGGTGTTGATGTCTTTCAATGTTTCCCAACAATGTTGGATGATGTTGCATCCGTCTAAACGGCCTTTAGTTTAGAGATGTTAAAGTTGATTATTAACCCTTTCACTCCCAATCACTTATCAACACTCAACTTCTGTTTACATAACAAATAGAAAATAAGACATTTGGTGGTGAGAAAATGAGAAGTGATCAAGCAAAGTGAACTAGTGAAGATTAAAAGTGAAATTCTCTCAAACTTGTTCAGTGAAAAGTATGGACTCAAGTTGGGAGAACTTAATATTTCAACTGGGACTGAAAGGGTTAATCTAACATAAGAGATGTTTAGGAGGAACTCTGACTTTTCTCCTGCTGCAAATTAGACATCAAGTGATTAAACATTAGCCTTTGTCTACAGGAACCACTTCCTTGATGTTTAACATTGAATAAGTTAAAGACAGTATAAATTACATAATGAAAGAAAGGTTTCTCAAATTCTACAGTAGTTATGTGCCTATTCTTGGTAATTAAAATATTGTATGACTACAAGTAACAATAACTTTGTGTTAAAATGTTTAGGTTCATGGCAATTCTTAAAAAGTATTAAATTTTTATAAAAAAACTTTATTAAAACAATTATAAACATACTGTATAACAATAAACATGCAAACCTTGGCAAGAAGAATTTCAAAAGGAACCTCTCTTTCTGATATTTTTAAGTACTGTTTGGCAGGTTGAAAATTGAGGGGTCTAGCGCGAAAACAATGAGACTTTGTATGAAAAGCTAAATTCTCCTTTAGAAGGGTTTTAAAGCCATACTAAAGTTAATGTTGGGAGAGACAGAAACTTGAACAAAAGTCACTCACATTGTTGTTTCACTAGACCCTTCAATATTTTTTGTTCAAAGATTTTCTTTAAAAGAGTTTAACCAAGAAACATTGAAGCATTAGCTGTTTCTATTTTACAAAAGTGTTCCATTAATACAAATCTTCAATCCAACAGAAAGAAAATGCTTTAGTTAATGTAACATTTAGTAGACTGTTTGATTTCACTAGTTGTAAGCAGCAAAAATAAGAATAGAAAATAAAATAAAAAAAGGAATTATTAATGTACAGTATATCAAAGAGACCCCGTGAACACAGGAAATATTGTAGATCCCCATTTTCAGCAAGTTGTCCAGTATTCCTCCACTTTCCAGACCCTCAATGTACTGTACATGTATTCATGAATGTAGCAACTCTTTGTATATAATCTACAAAATATTAATTAATATTCTTACAGTACAGACCTCAGCTCTTCTATACTGTTCATCATCAAAAAGTGAGTTTGCATAAAACACTAGCATTTGACATTTGCTTGTCATGTAACTGATGTCATGTTTGTCTTGAACATTCTTTTCAGCCAGTGACAGCATAAAGCTTGCCTGTCAACAATTAAACAAAAACATTAGGTCATACACTAATGAACAGTTTCTGACAATAGACCATTTTACAGTTCCTGAAAGGTAACTAAGCTTCTATATAAAACTGAGGCTTAGGGTGACAGGCTGACACAGTTAGAGATGTGAAGTCTTTCTTATGATAATTATTTCAACTTCTCAAACTGTGTCAGGTCACCCTAAACCTCAGTTTCATGTAGAAGCTTGGCTACCTTTCAGGAACTATAAAATGGTCTATTATACAGTATTGGCCAGTTATAGAAAGTTTTTTTTATACTGTACTACTGAGTGATTTCACCCACTTTCCAAAATGCTGTGATCATTTTGATTTCAAAAAAGCACCAAATCTTAAAATAATGTCATTATTTTGTTAATGGAAATAATCATTAAACAAAATTAATTGATGTTGTAACATTTGCTTTCCACAACAGAGACATTATTTTAAACAGACATCACTAGAATGCCTCTGAAAAAAATACTTACTGTTCATCAGCAGGATACTTAAATTGAAAGCAACTCAGTCTATAATTAGTTTTGGCTTCAACTGGCTTTGTAACATTATAAAAAGTTGAAGATTTTTTTTTCTCATGAAGATTCAATTAACTTGTAACATTGTGACAGTCCTGCCAGATTTTACAAACAATTTTTGCAATATGATAAGATTTCTAAACTCAGGCACATAATATTGAATGACTGATGCAAATTAAACCTTGCCCAGACCCTAACTTCAGTTCTGTAACTATATTATGTAATGAAGTTGTATGCATTATCGCCACAGTGCAATTAATGTAATCTATATTAATTTTGCAAAGAGCTTTTCTTTTCACGTGTTGGCATACGCCTGTGGAATTTAATACAAGTTTATATTAGAAACTCATCAAATTCATCAAGCTTTCAATAAAGCAATTACAAGTTAGTTAGGTCTACTTGAAAATATACAATGTATATGTGCAAATGGATATTAAATTACTTTATTTTACTTTACTTTAATAATTTTGCAGCAATTAAGTATATGTACACACAAACTTGGCTGCTGGAAGACCTAACAACAGGAATGAAATTCCCCAATAATAAACCCCACCAGAAACAACATATGTAAAAAAAAAAAACAAAAAAAAACCAATAAAATTTACATAATAACAGGCAGTATTAAAACAAATATAGTAAAAATAATATATGTTAAAACTAAAATACTAACTAGGAATTAAATAACAATTACATTAAATCACTTCTATCAATAGCAACAGAGTCTTAGGTCCTTTTTGAACATTGATAGCTAGATTCTCTTTTCCTAATAGATATAGGTAAATTATTCTAAAGACGAGAAACTCTAGGAAAAAAAGACAACCTAAATAATTCTGTTCTTGCATAGTTAGTTCAGTGTTCCTTAAATTATAGGGTTCATGCTCAGAATTATAAAACTGCACATATTAATTAGAAATATCAAGGTCAAAATAACAATGCAGGCATTAGAATAAAAAAATTAAATCTAAATAGATTCGTCTAGAAATTAGTGACATCAAACCAGTCTTATTCAAACATTCTTTAAAATAAATCTTGTTCCCAACCATGAGCTTAGTCGCCCAACGCTGTATAGCCTCTACTATATTGCTTAAATAAGTGTAATGAGGAGACCACACTTGAGAGGCGTAATCAAGATGTGGTCTAACAAGGTGGACATACAGCTTTTTAATAACAAACAAGAACTCCCAGATCTTTTTCACATTGTATCTTCGCAATAATATTATTGCAAAGTAGATATCATTGATTATTGCAAAGTTTATATTGAAATCTTCATTTAACTTTTTTAATAAGGTCATATTTCTGTGACAAAATCTAAAAGTTTCATTTTGATTATTCGCTGGTGAACACTGCAATGAATCATCTTTGTAATTTGTCAAAATTGTGTTTGTATCAAACTGATCTTTTTGACTTTTCTTCTTTTATACTTTAAGTATAATCATGTATTCACCTTTTTTTGCATTAAGTAATTGTACGTTTTTTAGTGTGCCTCGACTAGCTTTGTAGCTATATGAAGGCTAAACTGATTTGAATATATAACAACAATAAAGCAGCAACTAAACAATTAGAGCTATATTTAAAGAAACCAATAATAACATAAATGCCGACAATAGCCTGCGGTGTAAACGACGACCTGTCACGTAGGCTAGGACTGTAATTGCCAACCAGCGATTGTACTTGCTGTATGAGCTATTTTACGAACTAGAAAAGGGTATGGCAGTCAGCAGATAGAATATTTTTTGCTTGCTCATATTACACTTACAAGAACGTTTACACTTGACAGTAGTCCAGCTTCGTGAAGAGATCGCACTTGATCCAACATAAGGACTGACATCTTTTTAGTTTTGACAACACACCTGCTTTTCTAACTTTGACTGATATATAATATCTTAATCTATTTTCTTTACTCCTCAGCCCTGCACAGAAAACAATCTACTGGTTCCAGTTTTTCAAAGTGCCCGCGCAATAATTTTTTCAGCGGGTTTGTACTGAACGCATGCGTATCATTTAATTTAAGTATTTTTTTAAAAAAACCTAGAGCTAGATAGGGTTTTTTATTGTCACAAATCCTACTAACCGATTTAGAATCCCAACTATTAGGAGACAGAAGCAGCAGGCTATTTACAGAACGAGGTGAATTTGCCCCTGCAGGGATCACCGAGGACAAATTCAATCAGAAGAGTGATTCGGGGAATGAATCGAACCCAGGTCTTCCGCATTCCTAACCCAAACTCTGACTACTAAGTCACGCGGGCCGCTGCCTTCGTTTTTCTTGAGACAAGTTTAAAAATTCTTTTACTGTAATTTTTATAATACTTTGTTAAAAATTCCAGTATTTGATCTTACATTTTACAAGAAACTATAAAAATTTGTTTTTTGGGAATTGGTTTGGGTTGCCTGTGATAAATTTTCGGTCCCAAATCTTCGCGCGGTAATCTTAAAATTCTCTGTCAGCGATAACAAACTATGGACAGTTTTCTCGAAATTATTTTGCTGCAAATCGAACATTTTATATCGATAATTTATTTAGGAATGAAGGATTATGGCCTTTCTGTTGGAATAGTTTTGGGAATGAGTTGTGGAGTTCTCTTTGGATGGTTGCTTCGAGGTCGTTTTGGAAAAGTTCAGAAGATATTGGTTAATGGACGGGTACTTGCAATTCTTTGTAATTGAACAACAACTCATTATTTACATAACCATCGTACTTGGTTCCTCCCGAAAAGAACATAGCTTCGCTGCAGTTTTCTGTAATAAAAAACAAGACAGTGCGTAAAAATCATTAACGTCAGTGGCGGGGTATTCCGAATTTGCAGTATATGTGTAAAAAAATTTTTTACTTACATAAACTGTATTAGCGTACTGTATATTTTTATTAGATTCCCACTTGCTACTGTACGTCGGCTCTGTGTGTAAATTCTGGCTATATAAAAGATAAAGATAAATGGACTTTCTAGCATTTTAATTTAAAATACTGTAGCATACAATTTAGGTAAGGTATGGTTAGAATTGGTAAAATTTATTAATTTTGTGTTAAACAAATTTTAGCTTCAATAAATTTTCAGTATTTACAACTTCCATTTTTTTCCTGCCCTGTATGCTAATGAATGAAAAATTGCTGTAAACAAACATTTGCCCATTGAGCATATATTTAGGACATGATTTTCGCATCTGTTCAGAGAGGTGTTGGATTTGAAGGCAAGTTACCTTGTGTTACGTAGTTTCATACCAATAATTATTAACATAGCTAGTACTGTACTTAAATTATATTTATCTGTTACATTTTATTATTATACAGTCACCAGTTACATATGTTGCAAGTGATTATGGTGATCATAAGATGGTGTTAGTTGTGCGGCAAGACCTTGGAATGGGAAAGGGGAAGGTGGCAGCCCAGGTACATTGTAATATCACATGCAACCCAGTACATTACATTTCAGGTCTTCAGGGAAATCAGCTTTTACTTATTTTTTGCTTTTTTAGATTTGTTAGGGCATGCATAATAATACTGAATTTGAAGGCTAGTACATGTTGCTTTACAATTCCTTATATAGCTGTTTTCTTTCTGAGCAACTGAGTGACTGAGAATTAGAGATTAGAAATCCATTATTATCTTTAATTGAAGAATATTTAGCAGCAGTACTATTTTAGAGGCTTTTAAAGAATGACTTCTACAATCAAAACATGCTGCTACAGCTTTATTATTTTTAGTAGACTAATATACATCATCAACATCTTTGTTGTCGCTGTCATCTACATTATCATCCTGCATTTAACCATTAATTGAACCCTTCCAAGCAGTTGGACAGTCTGCTGATATCTTGTAGCTTCACATGCCATGTCTCTTCTGTAATATTCATGTTGAGATTCCAGGCACAAAGATCTTTCTTCATTAGTCTTTAATTTTTTTGTCAGCATTAAAGCACAATTAAGTTTTTATCATTTTTTCATTTTTAGTGTTCCCATGCTGCAGTAGGACTTTACAAACAGTATACAAAGAATAACTCAAAGGTAATCCAAAAGTATAAAAGCCTAGCTTTCCATGACTGCTGTTTCATCATGCAGACAATGTCATTTATTGTGTAATAATATTATGTACAGTATGTGTTACGAAAAAAACTATTATGTTACTTTGTCATACAAGACAATAGGATCTTTTCATTTTGACATTACCTCTGGCAAGGAGGTTGTTTTTCCGGGGGGGTTTGTTTGTTTGTTTGTTTGTAAGTTTGTTAGCAACATAACTCAAAAAGTAATGGACAGATTTTGATGAAATTTTCAGATGTTGTCAGAAATGGGACATGGAAGAACTGATTAAATTTTGAGGGTTATCCAGAAAAAATCCTGGATTCTGGATCACTCAGCATCATTTACCTACAAGCACATCAGTGTCATTTACAATTGTATATTTACAATTGTAATTTGCACTTTTAGTATGCTTGTGCTGCCCATGCAAATTCCAGTATTTTTCTCAAAAAAGGTCTGCACTCTATGATTGTGTTTCTAGTTATATTTTGAAAATGTAATATTGCACTGTGTTGTTGTAATTTCTTCCATTAAACATTTCTTCAAAAAAATTTGAAAAATGAAAATTATAATTAGATAAGTTTTAATTTGACATAGATTTAATAATTTTCATCTCATGCAAAATTTGATTAAATAAATAGTACTGTACTCAAAACAAAACAGATTCACCTTTAAACTTTGTTTTCAATCAATCAATCAATCAATCCAATTTTGATCTGGGTTTATCCCCATAAATGGGGGTGGCTGGATTTACCCCACTCTGGCAGCAATCTCCAACTCCTACTCTCCATCTCGCTCAATTGATTGCATCCTTCTTCAAGCTAACACTCTTGTTCTCCTTCTCCACTTACATTTTCACTTCAAACTCCAATGCTTTTCTGAAAACATGTCCATCATCCCTCCTTAACTCATGCCCATACCATCTAACTCCATTTGCCTTTGCCATCTGAACCACTGAAGATTTCCTGCAATCCCAGCACCTCCATTAGGTCCCCTGTCTTTTTTTCTCCATTAGTTTTGCACCACACATTGCTCTAACCATTGCTCTTTTGGTCCTTCTCAAAATTTCCATCTCATTATTCCTCAAACACCATGTCTCACTCCCATATAACATCACTGATCTTACACATCTCCGGTAAATCATTCCTTTTATCTTGAAAATGAAATGAATGAATGAAAATTCAGATTTATATAGCGCCTTTTTGATGTGGATATGCTCAAAGGCGCTTACAATATTCAATACAAGGTTTGACAGTTGAGGGTCTTAGATAGTCCGCTGGAGCGGCTCGCAGATAATATCATCAAGAAATGCCCTCAGAAGAACAGACAGACCACAACACCGGGATTACTACCCTACACTTTTCGACCAGTGCGTGGGTTCTCTTAAGTCCCTTGACAGAGTGATCGAGAGACTGGACCTACGGTTTAACGTCCTTCTCCGAGAGGACGCGAAAGTCTAACCATTTACAGATGTTAGAGCAAAGACAGCACTTTCTCCTCATTTATTTTAAGACCCTGAGTGGTGGTCTAACTGGGAATCGAACCCGAGACCTTCCGCACAACAGACTGACACCTTTCCAACTAGGCTAACCAGGCGGCGTTTTCCTTCATTTAAAATATTTTTATCAAAAGTTAAGCGTGAATCATCATCCTTCTTCAGTAGTCTTATTGAAATGTGAATGTGTTTATTAAATGGAAGAAATATTTACTATTCTTCTTACCTTCATTGTACCCATCTGGCACGATTGCTCCATTTTATTTTTTTAGGCATTTTAATGATTTTCTTTTTGCTTGGTAATTCCAATTCCATATTTCCATTTCGTATATAATTTTTTTGTTTTGTTTGTTTCAAAGAGGTAAAACTGTAAGATTTAATAGGCGGCGTTTGGCATCATCTCAATACCATATTCTACTGAGACAAAATTCTCAGTTATACTGAGAACAAACTATAAATCATTTTCTATATTATTTTATATCGCGGGATTCATAAATATGATAAAGTATGCATTGAACGTAATTCGAACCGGATTTTCTTTTACCACTGAATGTTACAATTTTGATATTCACCAAGATGTGACGTCGAACCACGTTGTATGCCGCCAGTTCTGTTGCAAACAACAAAATCATAAAAAAAGAACCATTGACTTATTTACAAGTTACTAAGTTAAGTAAGGATCGAACCATTTGAAGGTAAATTACACTTTATTTCAATGTTATTTTATTACTCAAAGTTTCTAGTAAGCTAAAACCATCAACAATGACCAAATTAGGAAAATACATAGAAAGTTGCAGATGATTTACAAAAATACTACTAAACTAAATCTTAAAAACAAAACATAATGAACTCTCGCTAACAGAAAGTTGCGGATGAATTTTAGAAAAATTAATGAAAGCTAAATCGTAAAAACGTTAAATAATGAAATTTCGCTAGCGGAAAATCATGCATGAATTATACAAATAGTTGTTAGGTAAATCTTAAAAACACAAAATATTTAACTTTTGCTAACATTCATCCGAACTATCGTGTAGCGAAAGTTGCGGATGAATTTTTCGTGTAGCGAAAGTTCATTGTTTAATGTTTTTAACGTTTAGGCTACAAGAATATTTATTAATAATTTATCTGCAACTTTTTGTTAGCAAAAGGTCCTTGTTTTGTATTTTTTTAAGTTAACTTTTAAAAACACATAACGATGAACATACGCCAGGGGAAAGTTGTAGATATTTGTAAAAACACTGGTAAGTTCAAAAACACATTGATTTTCGCCAGCAATAAATTACGGACGAATAATAAAAATACTATAGCTATAGTTCAATTTTAATAACACAACACAATGAACTTTCGCAAGCAGTAAGTTGCGGATCAACAATGAAAGAACTTTTATTAAAGTAAAATTTTAAAACTCAACACAATGCTGAATGAACTAACTCGCTAGCAGAAACTTGCGGATGAATTATAAATGAAAATAATTGTAAGTTAATTTTATAAACACAACACAATGAACTTTTGCTAGCATAGTTATAAATTAATATGAAGTCAAAGCAGTAAATTTAAAAAATTTAAAAAAATTTAAACCAGCTAATCTGTAATCAATCATGTTCAAATTTCACGCAAAAGAAAATGTCGTGAGAAGTAAGATTTACTCAACTCGCAAATTATTTTTAGGTCAAACATATTGTTCTCGAAGTACCTTGTATTAAACATTTCCTTTGACATTCAAGTGTGGTTTAGAAAAACACATGCTTGTTTTTCGGAAAATAAAAGATCTGAATGAAAATTATTTTTTGTTACTACAAATAAAAGTTTTCTGGTGCTGCGCAAACCAAGTAGCTCAAATGTAAACTGATTTCTTGAGTTAGCTCAAATGCAAAATTGAGCCAGTCTTTTGAAAAAGCGAGACATTTCTGACTGCAAGTCGTTTGCACGAGTGGGTCCACTTTTTAAACGAGTGAGCAAGTCGTTTGCACGAGTCGGTCCACTTTTTAAACGAGTGAGCAAGTCGTTCGTACGAGTGGGTCGAAATTTCAAACGAGTGAGCAAGTCGTTTGCACGAGTGGGTCGAAATTTTAAACGAGTGAGCAAGTCGTTCGCACGAGTGGGTCAAAATTTCAAACGAGTGAGCAAGTCGTTTACATGAGTGGGTACAAATTTTAAACGAGTGAGCAAGTCGTTCGCACAAGTGGGTCGAAATTTTAAACGACTTGCAAACGACCTGCACACGGGTTTCCGTGCAAAATCGGAAAGTCGTTAATGTTTGTTTTCCCGTGGAAGGTCACAAATATGTACATCGCAAATGGTGCTATATATATATATTTAAATGGACAAAAGAACAGAGAAAACTCTCTAATTGTCACCATATCCCACAAAAAGGCAGTTGTTCTCCGAATTAACTTTAAAAACTCACGGTTTTAAAAACAATATACTAGGGTAATCCGCGTATATCACTAGCAGTAAACATGCAATACATACGACCAGCGGTTCATGTCCATACCGTGTCGTGAGTCGATTCAAAAATGTCACTAGCATTTCGGTATTCACGCGGTCCAAGTCAGACTCGTTACACAGTAGTTGCCAGTACTGACAAAATAGTATACTCGTAGCACTAAATCAGAAGTTACTAGTTTAGGTTTTTAAGTCCTATTTTGTTTTGGCAGACACCACTTCATTTGGCTGTGATCACTCAACAACCAATGACTGTCCAGAGGCTCATCTCAGCTGGTGCAAACGTAAACCTTCCTGATCGCAACGGACAAACAGCTGTGCATCTAGCCTGCCAACGGTCAGACTTGTTGTGTCTGAAGCAACTGATGAGCGCTGAGACTCCGGAAATTGCAAATTGTGAAGCAGTAAATTTTGATGGTTTTAAACCTCTACATCTTGCTGTATTTGCCGATAGCATAGAGCTCATAAGCTGTTTAGTAGAGAATGGAGCAGACGTCAATTGCAAGGTCAGTATTTAAGCGATTTAACAACATACTCGTCTATGGGTTTGACGAGTCTGCCTTTCGTGTACGTCCAACTTCTTGTTGTATTTTTTGCTTAATTACCTAGTTGTTATTTTATTCTTGCATTATTACTAAGCCTCTAAACATCAAAGTTTCTTTCATGGTGAGCCAGTTGATGAAGGAGTGGCATTACTTGATCAGGTCTAGTTTTGGTGTTAACAAATTTACATCTAAAGTTCTAAAAACACTTTAGCTTTTTCAGTATGTTTGAGTTTGATGTATTTGCCCAGACTGAGAAACTTGGCTGATGGCACAGGATTTAAGCATTTTCGTAAACAGAAGAGTGATAGTATGGGTTCAAGTTTGCTCAACTTGTACCATTAAGTAGAATTTTGTTTTTGTCTGGATTAAGTTATTGTTACTGCAGCATGTTACGTAGATGGACATCCAAATCGTTTTAAAGTTTCTGTGCTGCATCTTTAACATTCGAAATGGAAATGGCATGCATAGTTTTACGTCGTCAGCATACGGTACAGGCTCACGCGTCGTTACCACAGGAAGATTGTTTAGGTATATACAGAACAAAAGAGGCAAAAGAATTGGGTCTTGTGGTACCCCATGAAATTATAAGGGTAAAGAATCCAATGATATGGAATGAATGCGAGATGACAGGAACCAATTTGATAAGTAACTCTTAAGCCCTTAAGCCCAAGTGGGCTAATTTCTGGAGTATACTTTCGTGATTTATGTTATTGGTAGCCTTTGAAAGGTCAAACAATATGTTTATCCTTACCCTCTAGCAATTTGTCTATAATAACATTCAGTGTCTCCGTGGAATAGTGATTTTTCGTTCCCTTTCTGATGAGATGAAAGGGTTTTTTTAGACACTAAGAAGCTTAGAATTGTTCAAGAACTATTTTCTTGCATAATTTAGAAAGTAAATCCAGGAGGGATAAAGGGCATTAGTTGGATGCTACTTCATGGTCGCCATCTTAGAGTAACTTCAGCTAGTTTCCATGCAAAAAGAAATGTGCTGGGTGGATAATGAGCAATTAATCAACTACGTTAAAGGGCTAAAATAACTGGTAGATATTCTCTGATGACGGAGTGCGTGCCTTGCCTGGTCTAGGAGAGTTATTCAATGGAAAACACAGAACAAAATATGCGCACATGTTAGCATGAGACGTACTCAAAGCTAAAAGTTTAACTGGTGTGGTTCTAAAAAGGTTGATGTTGTTTTGCCCAGCTGTCTCCAGGGAATCAAAAAACGGTGTTTTTATTTCGACCGATGAAAAAATGTGTTGAAATCATACGGTTACAAACTTGGAATAAGCTATACTCTCCTTAGGTTTGGACGTATTTTTATAATCTTCCGAAGGGAGCTTGTTTTTCTTTTGTAGACAAAAAGGCGGTTTTTGTTTTACCTTTACAAAAATAAGTAAAAGAAACCAAAGGTTTTGTGTGACAACGTATATTAGAGAACAGTTTTAAGATAATTTAAATAGTACGCCTGCTCTGATTGGTTTGTAAAAATGTAATCCGTCTTTTTTTTCGCTTGGTAGCCTGCTATATCATCGCCGACTGAAAAATACTAAAATGTTTCTTAACTTGCATCATAAGAATCGGTAAAAATAAGGAACTGCCAAATTTTTTCTCGACTTTGACCCTCTTTTAACGATTAAACACCAGAAAACAACTGTGCTAGTAGCTAACTTGAAGCTACGACATAGGGTAGTATGGCCACGTTGGTAGTGGGCTTAACCCCTAAATCTACCGTAAAAATAGTGAGCCTGATTGCTAGCAATCGTGGACAGCTGTTTCGGTCTTATCAGCATGGCATAGCTAGCAAACAGGCTCGGGTTCCCAGAAAGAA
Organism: Zoanthus sanctaehelenae; assembly: GCA_028564885.2. Lineage (NCBI taxonomy): Eukaryota > Metazoa > Cnidaria > Anthozoa > Zoantharia > Zoanthidae > Zoanthus > Zoanthus sanctaehelenae. The sequence continues at coordinate 17,283 of JAOTRI020089843.1, forward strand.
CATATGTTGTGTTAAATCGTAATGCTTGTGGGATGTGGCTATGAAGATAAACATCAAGTGTAGATAGCACAAATATGCTAGTAGCTAACTTGAAGCCACAATATAGGGCACTATGGCCACGTTAGTAGTGGGCTTTACCCCTAAATTTACCAAAAAAAATAGTGAGCCTGGTAGATTAGGGGTAAAGACCTTAACCAACGTGGTCATAGTGCCCTATATCGAGGCAAAGCAGTTTTTGAGTTGAGTGTGTTAACAGTTTTCCGTATAATTGTGGTGGTTTTCTTATCAGATGAAGCTAGTTTTTATATAAATCATCAATTTGCAGTTGTTGCTTCTACAACTACTTGCGTGCCATTGCTCAAATAGTGGTTTTCAAAGAAGGAATATGGTTGGATGGTAAAGATTTTTGGGAGAAAAACAAAACTCTATTACTTTTTAGTTTACGTTAGTGTGAACGATTCAATAAATAATTTGAGACAAGCTTTTCCCTCAGTCTAGCCTTGAAGGTCTTAATGGATAGAGTTTTTAACTCTTGATCTAACGAGTTCCAAACTTTTGCTCCAATAAATTTTATGTTGAAAATGCCGGAGTTAATTCTTACAGTTGGCATTGCATATGCGTGCCTAGAAGAGAGCCTTGTATTGTAGGGGTGCACTTTTTTGCTTGAAAGAAAATAGCTACCCAACACTAAATGTAATTGATTATTATAGAACTTGTACAAAAATATGCTTAATTGAAATTGAATAAGGTCAAAGAGTGTAATTATGTTTGTCTGTTTAAGTACTGGACTAGAATATTTATCGAGTTTGGAAGAGGTCATGATTGTAAGGGTTCGTTTTTGTAGTATTAGGAGAGGACTTAAATTGCTGGCGGGGTAAGTGCTGCCCCACACAACAGCAGAATGTCTAAATTTACATAATAACGGAGTTTTGATAGTATGCCAACGCTTCTTTTGATTTTTGGTGAAATTGATTGTACTTGTTTTTTCCAATTGAGATTAGAATCAAGCATAATAGCAAGATACTCGATACTGTCCTTTTCTGTCAAGAGCGTTTGGTTGATATACAGGTTTATTGAAACTTTAACCTTTTTTTATGTAGGGTAAAATGGAATAAAGTTAGATTTTTCAATGTTGAGCGAAAGTTTATTGGCAGACAGCCGGGTATTACCTTTGCTTTAATTCTTCAGTGACAATTATCTCAAGTTCTTGTAGTTTCTCATCAGAAAAAAAGGATTAGAGTCATTTGCAAATAGGTGTACATCTAATTGTCAATTGTTAAAGTCATATAAATTAAAAATAAAATAGGTCCAAGTACTGATTCTTGGGGTACACCACAAGAGATGATTTCTTCTTCAGAATTTGTGTTTCCAACTGAAATAAATTGCCTTTTGTTTATTATTTAAGACACAAACCATTCTTTAACAATACCTCTGATTCCATAATGTTCTAATTTGCTTTAAAGTAAATTATGATTAATTTTATTTGGTGTCCGATTTCGTTTAGATTTGTACGTTATAATTCTTTTTATTTTGCATCTTTTTAATAAATGATTGATATTATTTCTATTTTTTTAAAAATTTTGTTTGATAACAAGGAGTGTTGGTTTTAAAAATTTTTTTGTACAAGTTATTCTTAATTTAAATGGAGGTCTTCATCGCTTTCCAACTCGCTTTTGGAAAGCTGTTTGATAAGGGAAATGAGCATCAGCAATTTGTGATAACTTGTAACAAAAGGAGATAAACATACAATTAGGGTCAGAATCAGAAGGAATGATTTTCCTCCCAGTTTACCGACTGACATTCTTCAATGAATGGAGCTTCATTGAAATTAAATTAATCGCGTTTTTGCATTTAAATTTTAGTAGGAAGACAGCTGTAATTCTGTGTCATTAAAAAGTTAGATAGATTTTCCGTTAGGTCATAGATAATATTACCACTAATCGTAAAATATTCATTGTGTGAATTCAAATAAATAGTGTCAGTAAGAGTTGCACAGTTGGCTGTATTATGTGTGGTTGAAAGCAATTTGAAAGTATAGTATGCTATGTGAATTGTATTTTAGGAGATCAAGATTAAAATCTCCCTAAATGCACATTCTTTGTCTTCTCTTTGCGTTTTATCGAGGACGAAATTTAAGTATTGTACTCATTAATATTTCCGTTTGGATGTCTGTATATGAGTCAGCAAAGCATATTCGAATGTGCATCATTTATTATTTCCATCCGTAAAGCTTCAAAGCCAGATTCTGATTTTGTTATATCAGAGCGAATTGCCACTTTTAAAGTATTTTGCGCAAAAAAATTCAGTTCCTCCGGCGTTGAATATGCTAGATTGTGATAAAAACTGATATCCAGGCAAGACTTTGGAAATATTCATTTTAGTTTCGGTCAGGCCAATAATTGAAAACGGGTGATGCAGTTCATTAAGCATGTTAACGCTGTTATCCATAGTAGCAGAGATACTTTTAGTATTTGAAAAATCGTTGGTGCGACAGTAGTTGAAATTTATGTCTAAAGGCATATGTAAATCGATGTCCGAGTTAGTAAAAGGAGGAATATTGCTGATATTCGAAGTTAAGTGTAGTTTCGGCAACGATCTCTAGTCATCAATACTCTCAAAATTAGATTGGGAATATGTGCTACAGCGAGTGTTATTATCGGGTTCGATAATAGTTTAATTTGTACATTGTATAAAATCAACGACAAATAATAAATAACAGTGAATGTAAACAATCTCCTGTCGCTTTAAATACATGAGTAAAACAGCTAGCATCAACAATATTTTAAAAGTGTATTTATCCAGATCCTGTTTCATGTGTTGTAGTTAACTTTTGCAGATCCCGTGTAGATGTTATTAACCGGGCTGTTTGGGCTTTCGTTTTTTCGCATGAATATCCTTCCATACTTGGTCCAAAATTTTGCGTTTTCTTTATCTGAAGACATTTCTTGAAAAGATCCTTGTTTTGTTGCGTCAAACTTTCCAAGATATAGATCTTGTTGTTTGCACGGTAGCCGATATCCTTGGTGGTCTTAGAGTGTAGTTGACTACGTGCTTGTCTCGTACTTCGCGTCTCACAAATATGGCTATGATTAACTGTGGCTTGTCCTCGCTTAAGCGCGAACCGGCCTTGCTTGGTAAGCGATGGCTAACAGATATATCTCCTCGTCAATGTCAATTCCAACGGCCTCACTGATATCCGTTACAATCATGCAGGTTAGTATTTTCGCAGGGTCTCTCTGGGACGCCGGTAAACGGGAGGCATTCGCGACAGAAATATTGTTCGTGTTCGTTTAGGGCCTCTTTCTGTACTTTTAGGTCGTTCTTTACTGCAAGAAGCTCAATTTTCAACCCAGTGTTTTCTGTACATAATTGCTTGTTGTCCAATTGTAGAGTATTCACAATTTTAACAAGTTCATATTGACTGCAAAGGAAATTTAAAAAGCTCTTTACAGTTTCAAGTGATTCTTTCAGCGGAGAGAAATGTTTCGCTATTATCTCATCAAACCTCTTGTCTAGCATGGTTTCAATCTTTTCATCCATTTTGTCAACAATAAACACACAAATCCGTAAAAGAAAATTTGAGTAGTGTAATGAAAAACAAGATTAAAGCACAAAAATTTCGAAATTTTGCGCCAAGATGAAAATGGATGCCATCATTCAGTGACATAAAATGGAACTATAGAATGGTTTCTGTCTAATCATAACTTAATGTAAACACTTAGGAGCTTGGGAGAACACTCTATAAGCTGGAAACCTCTCCGCGAGTATATTTTTCTTAAATAATACAGGAATGTTTATCTTGCAGCAACTGCTTTTTCCATTGTGTGGGCTCTTCAACCACTTATTTTAAGCTCCTATCCGTTAGACCCACACAAAAAACAATGGTGCGTGCGAGGTTGCTACACATTTTAAGAGTAGCTCTCACAATATTTTACATTTTTCATTTATATCAACTAATATATTAACCCAGGTTTTTCACATCATAGAAAAAGCCTTGCGCAATAGGGAAACCTACTCTACTGCGCCTAGTTTTACATTTGCTTCTTAAGTGTTTTAACAATAAGAGTTGTGAACAAAAGTCTGTTAACTTATACTTTCGGACGTACTAAAGTTAAAGGCGAAAAGCATATCTATAACGTTTTGAAGTATTTTACCACTGATAACATTGATTACCTATCGATCATTAGGATTACAACATGACAGATGGTGGAGCATACTTGTCTGTGCAAAAAGTAAAATATGTTAATTAGATATATAAGACATAAACGGCTCCGATTAAGCATTTCAGCAAGCGAGCGTAATTAATACGCTTGTTTTATCTTTGAGTTTGAAATATCATGCGCTGAAGCTAGATATCAGCGTCTCGCAGAGTGATTAATTTTGTAACAAATAATTTACACCTATCGTGCGCTTAAACTATCGATAGCTCAAGGTGTGAAGGATTATGAAATGGATATTTTGCGCCTGTCGTGGGTCTAGTGTGTTAATAGAGTGAATAATGGTGTAGTGTATGTTTTGAGCCTTTAGTGCGCTCAAGCTATCAGGTAATCACAGAATAAGTGGCTAGCCCAGTTGGTAAAGCGCCAGTCGGCTGTGCAGAACGCTCGTGTTCGATTCCCAGCCGGACCAACACTCATGGTCATAAAATAATTGAGGAGAAAGTGCTGCCTTTTCTCTAACACCTTCAAATTGTCAGATTTTCGTGTCTTCTTGGATAAGGACGTTAAACCGACTTGTGTGTTTAAGTGTGTATGTCTGTTATCTGAAGGTCTCCGTCCACCTTAGGTGGTAAAGATGGTGTCGCCGATTAGTAGGCCTTTGGCTCGCTAAAGTAAATAGACACCTAAATGAAGTAATCATCTGAATTATGCCATCTGCTGTGTTCTTATTAAATTAAGCTCTCTATGAAATAATCAATTTAAAGAATAATATTCACTAACTCTGTAGAGTTCTGCATGTGCTCAAATTATAAATTTTGTTTGAACAGGACGGCAAAAGTGGAAGAGCTCCCCTTCATCACGCAGTAGAAACGGATAAAATTTCGGCGATCGCTACGCTGGTTCGACTTGGAGCAAAGATCAACGGTCGTTCCTTATCAGGGTGCACGCCCATGCAAATTGCCGTCGGCCGAGGCATGAAAAATATAATACAACTTCTTTCAGAAAGTCTTACAGATAATGACATTCAAAACCAAAGCTCCTCGTGGCTAGATACTGGTGCTTACAAGTAGACTGATATCTACTGCGGCTCGGAGAAACAACTCATTAAGACTTTTTTAACTGATTTTGGTATTCTCATAACCATTATTGTCACAATTATTGTCATCGAAGCGGCCAAGGGATTAAATAATTGCACGAACAATGTTGTTGACAACATACCCTACCACGATGTAACACTATGAAATTATGTAAGGCGCTAACGTTAAACGTTAACACATTACATAGTTTCATGGTGAAAAAAGATAAACCTTAGCACATACCATAATTTCATGTTGGAAGAAGATAGACCTTAGCACATACCATAATTTCATGGTGATAGAAGGTACGTTAACACATTACATAGTTTCATGGTGACAGAAGATAAACGTTAACACATTACTTAATTTCACGGTGATAGTAGATAATCTTTTATCACCATGAGATTATGTAATGCGCTAATTTCTATCATCTATCACTGACCATGAAATTATGTAGTGCGCCAACCTTTATCCTCCATCACGATATGCAATGTGACACTGTTCTCACGTGTATATTTTTCCATTATTATCATCCCCATTACAAAAAGTGAATATTTTTATGTAATAGAATTTTAAAAAAATGTCTTGCGGAGTAAAGGTTTTTACTTGCGAATTAAACGTTACCACCGTCCTCCCAATTTAATCACTTCATATTTGTAATTGGAATAAAGTTTCTGTTTCCGCAATTACAAATTCTGCATTCCCATTCTTAAAAAATAGTTTTTCAGTATGTTTTGATAAAGATTAAATCTTTCCCAGTCAGACCCATTGTGAGTTTCAAGAAGGCACCGGTGAGGTCTTTTATCTGTTTTTGACCTTGATTATCTTGCCTGGGGCATGAAGGTTCACAATAGACTGGAGCGTATTGTTGAGGCTGTCTGATTCGGCATTTACATCATTTCCCTGGAAAATGGTTATGGGACGATTAGCTTTGCAGCCTAAGTCAGTAGAGAAAAGACAAGAAGAGCAATTTTTGTAACTTCGATTTGCTCTAGATACGACTCTCATTGGCTGATTTAAATGTATCACGATCGGGATACATTACATGAGAATCGATTATGGAAACATTTCTCACGTTTTACCAGGACGTTTCTGCGGCAAGTTCTGATCTCATTCAACTTGAAGAAATATCGAAGGAAGTTACCCGAACACTAGAAAGAACGACCCAGAGAAAACGCAAGAAACTCATTTTAAACACATTAAAGTTTGGTTTTCAAAGACATTTTATGCTTTAATTAGACGCGTAAAGACGTTAACTCAGGCTATCTGAGTATCAGGGCATAAGTACAGGGCATAAGTACATTGCAATGTATGAAATCTCCCGGGGGTTGCCCGTGTTTCATTAAGGAAAGATAATAGATGTATTTTACAGCTTCAAAGACAAAACCCCCATTCTCGTTACCCCCGTTAAAAATATAATAAGTACGTTAAACCAGAAAAATCTATTCAGACCAGTTCAAAATAAGACTTATTTGCATACTTCATCAGCGCAAGCTCAAGAAGAGTCTGGGCTTGCTAAAGGAGAATGAAAATGATCTTCAGCAAAATTTGAGAAATAGTTTAAACATAACTACTTCTGATACAAACGCAAAAAGGAATACTAATACCAGAACTGCTGCTGAAGCTTACATGAGTGAACTTTAAAATCGAAATAAGGCACCAAATCAAAACCGGTATGATTTAACTTAACAACATAAGACGGTTGTCATGAGTGAAAATCAATCTCAAAAAACCATCCCTGACATTATGGATCAACCTGTTCCTGAGATGAATGTACGGGTTCTTGAACATGTAAAGTTAAATCTAGTGTAAAATGGTTTAACTACATTTATCACCTAAATCAAGTGATATATCATATGAAAAATTGAAATAATACAATACTACTCAGGGGTGTGGAAATAGTACGCCCGACTTGTCCGACTCGATACGTTGGGGACCCGGACAAGTGAAACTTTGCTGTTTTGTTGTCCACGGAGAAGTACTTTTTTTCATGGGTCTAAACTTGCAATACAGTATTGCTCTAAAGTTTTGTTTCGTAATAACGCCGTATTACGGCGAGATTTTTTGAATTTTTGTCATTTTCGCCGTATTTTGTCGTATTTACACTGTAGCGAATTTATAGTGAACCGTTATTCAAAAGTATTGTATTTTAATCAGCGAAATTCGCCTTGAATTCCGGAAAGCAGAAAAATTAATATCGGCGTAATTACGGAGAATTGGGGTTCGGGCTAGTAGATTTTTTATTTTTACTTTCCCAGAATAAGTGTCCAAAATACATATTTTCAAACCACCGCTACTATCAAATTGTGAAAGATAAAAATGCCCTCACAATAGGAATAAGCCATTTTGTAAAGAATGTAAAGGCTCACAAACTTGTCCTCACAACAATGTTATAAATTTCTGTAAAGAATGCAAAGGTTTATGTATTTGTAAACATAATAAACGTAAATCATATTGTAAAGAATCTAAAGGTTCACAAATTTGCGAACACGGTGGAAGGAAGTATGAATATAAAGATTTGGTGGAAAAGGAATATGTGAGTATAGTAAAAGTAGGAGAAGTGTGGTGGTTCTCGGATCTGTGAACATGGTAGAATAAAGTTCCATTGTAAAGAGTGTGGTGGTTCTTGGGTATGTGAACATGGTAGACAAAATAATTATGGTAAAGAGTGTGGTGGAAAAGGAATATGTGAACACCGTAAACAAAAATATCAATGTAAAGAATGGCTGGAAATCTATATGTGAACATCCATGGTAAACGTAAGTATACATGAAAAGAGTGAGGTGGAAATGGAATATGTCGACATGGTAAAAATAAATACATAAGTAAACACTGTGATAGATAAGAACCTTAATGAAAAGAAATCCATTATATTTTCTATGTTTCAAAATAAATAGTAAAAATCTAACAGTTACTAACTCAGCTTATCTCGCCGTTTTAAAGCTAAAATGAACATTTGTGCACAAAAACTTCATAACTCGTCGAGTTACGCACTCCATGCACCTCAAAATAAGCTTATCTCGCCGTTTTAAAGCTAAAAACAACTTGTGTGTAGAAACTTCATAACTCCTCCAGTTACGCACACCACTTCAAAATAAGCTTATCTCGCCGTTTTAAACCTAAAATGAACATTTGTGCACAAAAACCTCAAAACTCGTCGAGTTGCGCACACCACCTAAAGATAAGCTTATCTCGTCGTTTTAAGGCTAAAATGAACATTTTTGCACAAAAACTTCATAACTGGTCGAGTTACGCACTCCATGCACCTCAAAATAAGCTTATCACGCGTTTTAAAGCTAAATTGAACATTTTTACACAAAAACTACATAACTCGTCGAGTTACGCACTCCATGCACCTCAAAATAAGCTTATCACGCGTTTTAAAGCTAAAATGAACATTTGTGCACAAAAACTTCAAAACTCGTCGAGTTACGCACACCACCTCAAAATAAGCTTATCTCGTCGTTTTATAGCTAAAATGGACATTTTTTCACAAAAACTTCATAACTCGTCGAGTTACGCATTCCATGCACCTCAAAATAAGCTTAACACGCGTTTTAAAGCTAAAATGAAAATTTTTGCACAAAAACCTCCAAACTTGTCGAGTTACGCACACCACCTCAAAATAAACTTGTCTCGCCATTTTAAAACGAAAATGAACATTTGTGCACAAAAATTTCATAACTCGTCCAATTACACACTCCATCTAAAAATAAACTTATCTCGCCGTTTTCAATAAAGCTAAAATTAACATTTGTGCACAAAAATTTCATAACTCGTCGAATTACGCACACTATCTCAAAATAGGCTTATCTTGCCGTTTTAAAGCTAAAATGAACATTTGTGCACAAAAACTTTAAAACTCTTCGAGTTCCGCACACCACCTCAAAATAAGCTTATCTCGCCGTTTTAAAATTAAATGAACACTTGTGCACAAAAACCTCAAAACTCGTCTAGTTACGCACACCACCTCAAAATATGCTTATCTCGCCGTTGTAAAAGTAAAATGAACATTTGAGCACAAAAACCTCAAAACTCGTCGAGTTACGCACACCACCTCAAAATAAGCTTATCTCGTCGTTTTATAGCTAAAATGGACATTTTTT
>JAOTRI020089844.1:0-15871 GCA_028564885.2 Zoanthus sanctaehelenae
ATCTGCAAATGGTTAGACTTTCACGTCTTCTCGGATAAGGACGTTAAACCGTAGGCCCTCGGGGATTATATCTGTGTATGTGTGTTTGTGTGACGTAATGTGAAAGGTCTCCGTCCACCTTAGAGTGGTAAAGATGGTAAAGATGGTGTTCCCAATTAGTAGACCTTTAGCCGGCTAGAAAGACTTGACACCTAAATAAAGTCTTTATTATTAAGTTATTATCATTATTATTATTATTATTATTATTATTATTATTATTATTACCACTATCAAATGTATTAAAAAACTGACGAAGGCAGAAGATGCTGCAGAAACATCTCTGTAAAGAAACTGGAAGTTATCGTTTATATGTGTTAAAAACATCAACATTAATAGGTTTTCATTTCGACTTTTTACGATATTCTCCTACAGAAAATGGAGATTCAGCCTCGAAGAGAAACAAAGGATGCTAACTTTGTTGTTCGATTGTCGTTCATGTTGTTAACAGAACTCCGACAGTGAGCTTTTCGAGAGCGTATCAACGAGGACAACGATTTATAAACACGTTATACTCTTGGAAATTTCCAGTGTGCAACTACTGTAATCCTTAACGAAGGCTGTTCATCTTTGTCTCGTCGTTGCCAACATCGCCTCTTAAAAATCATTGTGACCTAGTTTGGACAGCAATAAAAGAGCGCACGAATATTAATCAATTATTAAATTTTCAATCTCGATTATTGCGTTTCTAGCGTTCTGATTGGTTCACTCAATCTTGGTTATCAGCTCATATACCGAATGACCATTTATGGAAACTACCTGTGTAACGTTTTGCCAAGCTAAAGAATGTCAGATTAAAATTTTGTTGTCATTTTTTAGAATGGAAGGGTTTGGAAATTTAATAAAACAATTATCCCATTCGCGCTTGTTGGATATAAGATGATTATAGCTATCTCGGAGCTGCGCTCCTCGTTGACTATCAACCATTTCATATCAAACGCGCGCTCTTGGAAAAATTGTTAACTAACGAAGCTTACCTCCAGATAACATAAATACATTTTCTACTTCTCGCTGAACAAAGGTCGTTGCAGCTGGAGCAGCTATCTTTTCATCTTCGTCATATAGAATTATAATTTTGCCTAAATTACCTTTCTAATCAAAGTATTAAGGAAACAAAGATTCAGACTGTCACATGTGAGATCATAATCTGACCATGATTTTAACAAACAGCTTGTAAAGATTTAGAATAGTTCTCTATTCTCACTCAACTTACAAAATTGGCAATGATGTCACAACCGTAGCTAACAAGGTGGGGGTGGCGACAAGGGGATTTCCCCCCCCCAAAAAAAAATCATTTTTGTAGCATTTTGAATCAAAGAAATACGGTATTTTTGCTAGAATATTATTGCTCTTCAAGATTTCAGAGGACTTGCCCCAAAAAGAAAATGTTCTAGCTACGGCTATGGATGTTAACACTTTCAGTACCAGTTGTATTGCTAAATTCTCCCAAATTGTTTTCATAGTTTTCATTGAACAAGTTTGAGAGAATTTTACTTTTAATCTTCTGTAGTTTGCTCTGTTTGATCAAATCTCAATTTCTCATTGCTAAATGTTATATTTCTTATATGATATGTAAGGAGAAGTTGTCACTGACAGAACAGTGTTACCTTAATAGGTTAAGAGTATTTGAAATTGAAACTAAACCTTTTTCATGTTTTTGTTTCAAAATACCTCATACAACTTTTAAAAAGTGCTTTTGAGAGAACGTTTTTGTTATCGATGCTCTTTCTCAATTGTAATACTTGGAAATTTGAAAAAAAAATTCTTCATGTTGTTTTTTGGCCGTATCTCGAAGGAGAACATTTGGCGATAGCCGTGAAAAAAGTCTATGCCTAATTATAACGGCATAAAAAAGCAGTGTTCGATTCACTTGATATTATATGACGAATTCATCTAAATATTAACCGTTTAAAATTTCCTTAACTTTATAGTTTTAGACAAATTTAGAACAATACTGGCGTCATTCATGGCAATTACCAGTTCCCTTCAGGCCGTGACCATAAACCAAGAAGGCGAAAACTGTTCAAAGCATTATAAAAAAAATATCATTTAACCAAGAACAAAAAAGTTTTTGCAAAAGCGATTGAAACTGTAGACCATTAAATTTAACGTTCTACATAATAAAATAAGTAAATAAACTAAAAATAAATTAATAGCCAGAATTAATAATAAGGAAACTGCCGCCTGGTTAGCCCAGTTGGTAAGGCGCCAGTCTGCTGTGCGGGAGGTCCCGGGTTCGATTCCTGGCCGGACCAACACTTAGGGTCTTAAAATAATTGAGGAGAAAGTGCTGCCTTTGCTCTAACATCAGAAAAGCAAATGTCTTCTCGGATAAGGACGTTAAGCCGTAGGTCCAATCTCTCGATTTCTCTGTCAAGGTTCTCTTAGAAGAACCAACATACTTCTCGCAAAGAGCAGGGTGGTAAACCCGGAGTTGTGGTCTGTCTCTTCTACTGAGCCGTGAGGGCACGATCGGTTGCCAATTTGCGCCAGTACATGCGAGTTACTCAGCGGACTTTTTATGACCCCCTAACTGTTAAAACCTGTATTTATTTGTAAAGCGCATTTGAAAACTCTTCAGTTGAACGTGCGCTATATAAATAATAATAATGATGATGATGATGATGATGACGACGATGATGATGATGATTAACACGGTTGATGACAGCAGATTGTTTATCATTATCAACTCACAGTCACCAAAAATGCTGGCTGTTGCACAGCTTCATATCTACATTGAAAGGATACAAACGTCAAAATTTCTTTGGAAAAGTAGTTGACAGATCTTGAGAGCATTGATGCTGGATAGTGTAGAGCTGTGCACAATAGTAATAATGTTTATCAAATTAACATGCTATAATAATAACATAATATACTGTAATTATTATATAATTATTAGTCATGATAGAAAGAATTCTAATAACAATAATTATAATGAGACAAAAATTAAACGGCAAAAATACACGTGGGAAGTGGTAGTCGTTATAACAGACCATTTTACAGTTCCTGAAAGGTAACCAGGCTTCTACATGAAACTGAAGTTTAGGGTGACTTTACGCAATTAGAGAAGTGGAAATTCTTTCTTATGATAATTATTTCCACTTCTTTAACTATGTCAGGTCACCCTAAATCTCAGTTTTATGTAGAAGCTTGGTTACCTTTCAGGAACTGTAAAATGGTCTACTATGAATTCTGAACAAAAAGACTAGAAAAAGCCTGATCATTTCTGGAGCATTTCATTCCAAAATTGCTGTCGACAGGTTGTACTTGGCACAGGCGATAGGTAGCGAAGATAAATCAGCTGTAAGGGTGTGTGTTAGGAGTGAAGAAAATACTTTGTGATTGAATGTAAAAAATGCGAATGAAGATCTACTTAGAGGCGTGAAAGCCATTGGCAAATAATGAATGTTTTGTCAGAGTTGTGGGGTTTGGCTTTTGAGTAATAATTAATGATGTTGTTCAAATTCAATTTTTTTTAGCCTGTTTAGTGGAATCTTGAAACTAGCTCTCACATATATTAACCTAGGTTTAGTTTAGGTAAATTTATACACACCACAAATCTCATACAATTTCAGTATTAATTTAAAGTTAGTTTAGATAAATACCCACCAATAAATAAATTTAAATACAATTACAGACAGTGCTCACTTATTATAATAAATTACCTTTAGTTTAGGTTAATACCCACCACTTTAATTTCACATCATCTTTTAACAGTTGTTCTTATATAAGCCAATTTTAGCATTAACCCAGGGTTAACTTTTTAACTCGTGCTCTTGTTTCAAAACTTACAGGGAATGGCTTGCACAGTAAGTTTGGGGTTAATAAGTTATATTTGTTTGACAAACTTCAAACAAAATTCTAAAAAAAACCATCGACATTTAGTAATTCATAAAAAAGAAATTGCTCCTTGAATTACTGTTTAACCCCAGGGTTAAAGTTAACCAGCTTTTGAACATCAACCCATCCCAGATTGCTAACTACAGGGTTCTTTCACTTTCCTCACGACAAAATTCCAGGATTTTTCCAGGTAATTTCTAACTGTTACTAACTGTTTCAAGGTTTTGATATGTGAGATATTGTCAGTAAGAAAAAGTCATTTCCAACACCAAAATATCAACTTTCTTTTCATTTTGGACAAATGAACACCAAATATATGTTTCATAAAGTGACACAAAAACTGCAGAAAGCAAACTTTGCCCATTTAATTCATAAACTAAAGCTACATGTCAGCTCCCAAACAATTATTACAATTTAAAAGGGCAAAATACTTCAATGCACGCTATACCAAAACCATGTGACCACTAAGTCAGGACTGCATTTTCAAATTGAGACAATGGCATGTTAGAAAGTAATTCTCAACTGGAGTGGATTGCAAACGTAAAGTTCAAAAAGTTAAAGGATTTTTCCAGGTCGTTCTCAACAAATCTATCATTTTTCAAGGAATTCCAGGCCTGAAACAAACAATCCCAAAATTTAAGAAATTCCAGGCCTGAAACAAAAAATCCTAAAAATTCAAGGAATTCCAGGTTCTCCAGGTGGTGTACAAAACCTGTAACTAATATTTCTAGACAAAATAATATTATATGAAGCTGTATACCTCTGGTTACTTACCTCCAATAATGTGACACTGATCAAATGCATCTTTATCTCTCAGATCAAGTAACAAATATGGCATTGATTCTACCTCAGGACCAGCTGGGCAAAATGAGTCAGACAGTGTCTTCTTGTTGTCCTTATCCTTAAGATCAAACTCTCCAACTCCATGTATTAAACTAAGGAAAAAGGAAAATTATTCAATCTGTTTTACTGAAGAAGGAGAGCAGCTCCGAAAACGTTTTAAACATGCACACATATACTTTTTTAGGCCTGAATGGCACAATTTAATTTAAGAATGATATGGCCAACAAAGAACTGAATTCTATTTTAGAGGTACAGTATATTCAATAAAAATTACATGCAATAAGATTTTTTAGTGAAATACAAATTATAGTAAATCTAAAATCTAATGATGGATTACAAATAAAGAGGCAGGACGATGCAAAATAGAAAATATTGAACATGTACAGTATCTAGTCTAAGATTAAAACAAGGTGACTTATGTAGAGCATGGTTGTGGCATAAAATGTAGGGATTAGAATAGTGCACAGACCAAGGTAAAACATCCACGGCTTCTTGTTAGTCAGAAGTGTCTCTGTCACAACCAATCACTATCTGATTTCGAAAGATGATCCGACTAAAATTGACAGTATTGTCCACACAACGAATTTGAAGGAAAAAGTATCATTTACTTCATTGTTTTATTTATAAAAATTATGATCATGGCCCATTTGTTCAAAAGCTGATAAGCGCTAACCCTGGATTAAATGTTTAACCCATGGTTTTGTTTCCAAAGTAACAAAAATGAACTTGACGTCCAGTAAATTTGGGATTAACAAGTTTTTTCTTAGGGAAATCTGAGTATTATTTTATAAGAACTGTCAGTAATCTTTTATTTCGAGAAACAATTGCTGCAGCTGGAATTTTTGCTTAACCCAGGGTTAAATTTAGCCCCACATCGAACAACCCAGCCCATAACTGTTAACATTAAATGACCTTAAGCAGATCTACAGTAAGAATGTGGCTTAACCCTTTCAATCCCAGTTTTATTGTCAAATTCTCCCAACTTGTTCCTATACTTTCTATTGAACAAGTTTGAGAGAAATTTACTGTCATTCAATCTTCTGCAGTTTGCTTTGCTTGATGAACTCTCAATTTCTCATTAATTACCAAATGTTTTATTTTGTATGTACGTTAGGAGAAGTTGGGTGTTGATAACTTACTGGGACTGAAAGGGTTAAATTGGCTCTAATGGTTCAGGTGTTTGTCAAAAAGACACAAGAATGGAATTTGGTAACCCTATACACACTGTAGATGGCACAGAAAAATTTTCAACAATCATGTAAATTAGTAGAATCTAGCTCTAGCAGCCGTAAATCTTTTACTTATAAGCAATGAAAGAAACTGATCAAAATCACTACAAATGCTTCATGGGAATTTCAGAAATGCGCGAATTGAAAAAGGGTCAAAACGATTTAAACAAACTAAGGTAACTAAAAGTTTAAAACATTTTAAAGGTATCAAAAAATATTTTTGGTTAAAAACCATCATCATGATCTTGTAAGTTTAATATCCCTGATAATTGTTAATTGAAACCGTTTTGATACCTTTAAAGAATTCTAAACTTTTGAATAATTACATTATTCACCTTAGTTTTATAACTTTTTACATATTAATATAACTATGTCTAGGAAAAGTTACATTTTTTAACAAGGTAAATACAGGAAGATTTAGCTGATGATGAAGTCAAAGCTGAGTTCCAATTTAAAAAAAATCAAGCTTATTGATAATGGTCTTCAAAGATGACAGTACCTTTGTAGTGTAGATCTCGCAGTTTCACTGCCCTCTTTTTCTTCTTCTTCATTTGACAGATTCAAGGAAGGAACAGGAGTGTTGTTTTCAGACTGTAAAGATTTTCTCTCCTCTGGTATAATAGCAGTTGAGTCAGTTTCTCCTGTTCATAAGAATTTAAAATGAATAAAACAATACATGTTCTCTATAACTTTATAGCTTATAGAAAACTGAGTTCAATGTTTAGAAGAATGCAGGAGCAGATTAATTAGCAAAAAATTAAGAGGCAGTCTAGATTTCTCACCTGCTCAAGAATGAGGCTATTATGAATTATTCCATGGGTTATATTGCTTAATGTAAATCAAAAAAGGGCAGACACTATAATAATTATACTCTGATCAATGTCCCGAGTAATAATTAAAGGCAGTGTTTACATGATGCCGGATTAAGTTTCATTCCGGAACAACTTTATTCCGTTTTAATAGAAATCACTGTATCTGTTTACACTATCATGATAGTCGTCAAAAAAACTTGTACTGGAATGACTTGTTCCGGAATGAACTCATATGTACAGGTTTTCACTCCGGATTGACTCTTTCGATCCCGAACGAAACCAGACCGCAAAACTGTTCCAGCATCATGTAAACGAAGAATGAATCATTCAAGAATAAAATGGATGCAAACGTGATGCTTCTCGTGGACTGAAACGAACAGAGCGTGCGCACTTGCAGTCAAATAGTTCTTCTCAGGCGATTATCTGCTGTCTAATTGCAGGCTCTTCACAGCTTTCCATTTCATTCCGAACTGAAGTCCTTTGCGGATGTTTTTCATGTAAACACAGAATGAATTTTATTTCGTTCCAGAATGAAACTTATTCCGGCATCATGTAAACACCACCTACAAGTATGGTCTGAGCAGAATAATGGTATATGGTGAGAAAATGTTCTAATTCGATCAAAATAATTGAGAGGAAAAATTAAAAGTAAAGTTCTGCCAATAATTAGCATTGGCATTGGCTCTTAAAACTTTTATTTTTAATTTATCCTTTTACTGCATAGCTCATGTTCCGCTTCAGAGCTCAATATTTTTGGGGCGTCTGTTAGCAAGCTGCACAACTCTTCTAAATTTATTCAATATAACTGTAAGTTTTTATATGTTTCAATAACACTGGAAAAAATTCCCAAACAACTTTTGATTTATACGACAATTGGCTCACTATGTTTTTTTTCTTTTTAACTCCTAGTGTTTTGTTGCCTGTTTGACAAAAGGAATGTCAGTGCCAAAAATTAATTCCAAAAAAAAACATGCTTTTTCTTTGTTTTATACTATGATCAAACATGGATTATTGACCTGTTTGACTAATCAGAGCACATACCGACAGAGTACTAAATAAATGTATTTAATATTTATAAAAAATTCTAAGTAATATGTTTTAATTGCAATAAAATTTTTAATTAACATTATTTAATTCTTACTTTCTGCAGTGAGTAAATTTTCTCTATCTCGTTCTATGTTAAAAACTTCAGCTACTTGTAAAACCTGCAAAAAAATAATAAAACTCTTTTTCACAGATCTATTAAGTCCATTAAGTTGCATTTCAAAATGTATGTCTAGTGGCTGATTAGGAGTTCATAACTCAGAATGTGCAATACTATAAAAGTTATGTATTCATGACATTTCTCTTGGATTTAATTAATTTACATCAAGTATTTCCTTTCTGTTAACAAAAAGATACAGTTAAAATAAAAACCAAAAGTTATCCTAAAATGCAACTGCCTGGCCCTTGAATAAAAATTGCTCAGGGGAGGTCCTCTGGAACTACTGCACCTACCCCTACTTACCATCTCGAACTTCGATAGTAACATTTGATTCTTTGCAAAATCGTTCGACCCTGTTACTGTATTATAAACCTAAACTAAACTGATGTACTGTCAGATAAAATCATTATACACTGTACAAAAAATAGGTTGTCCTATTAAAAGCTATGTACAGTATTCTGTCTTATAACTACTATTTATTTTAACTCACCAGTTGAGCAAAGGTTGTTGCCTTCATTCTTTTAAAAATCTCATCTTTTTTATATTTATAATCTGTGCACAGAAAGGATTTCATGAATATATACATCTGTTAAGATTGTAATACAGATAGGTCTCATACCATTACAATCAAGCTAATTAATATAAATATTAAGCCAATTACAGTTTGTACTTTTAAAAACCATTTGACACACCCCACTGTAAAATGTTAATATCTTTAAAAAAAAAGTCCTTTAATTTTCATGGTATATTCTGAAACTTTGTTTTATTTTGCAAGCTCTTTTTTCTGGTCCAAAATTTTTGCCAGCTGACTTTGTAGTCAGGTAAAAACAAGGCCAAGCTATACCAGTGAATCTGCATGATCGATTCCTCTTACCACATCAGTTCAATCAATGAAAATCGCTGGCAAGGTCCTGCATAATAACTATAATAATTAACTCACTTAATACAATTAAGTCTAAACATAACTCACATCTCTACCAACAATGTCAAATTTTATAATGGTTGTTCTAAAATGCTGATCTTCAACACAACATTACTTGTTTTGGTAATACTTCCGTATTGGGGGCTACTATTGTTTTTAAAATTATGCAAACTTTAAACCTTCCCCAGACCCTAACTTTACTATAGATAGGCCCCGATACGGAAATTACGACCTTGCTGTATGTACTACTCTGTACGTAGTTCCAAATAATTGTCTGTAACTTACAATATTTTTTATTATAACCTTTGGATTTTCGAAAATTTTACTCTGACTATGCGATCCTTGTTCAGGCCTTTTAAACAGCTGCCGTTTTGCACGAAAACCCAAATGAGATTATTGAACAAGGCAAAGGGGGACCTTGGCATTCTAGGAAAAAGGGAGAGTGGCAGGAAACGTGACAGGGAAATCAATTCAACTTATCATTTTGATTTTGACTATTTAACTAACAAGAACGTTCCGTTAACAATATTTGATGACGTTTGTATCAGCTGTATATAACGCACTTCATCCCCATCCCCTTAAACATCTAATTTAATTTATATGTTAAAAAAACAATCTTCAACTGAAATTTTAAAATATAAATCAAATACGTATACTTTACATTTATTATACAAAGTAAAATTGAAAACATGCTTACTTTTTCTTATCTCCTCGATTTTTTCCATGTGCTTAGTAATACTTGCACCTGATGATGAGTGGTGATAATTTGAGTAAAATATCGCATCTTTAGTAAAATACCAATTGCAAATGAAAGTAAATTGACAAAATCGATTTTTAATTCAATCTCAAGAATAAGTTACCTGTATCAACCACTGGCTTGACATTCTTAAATTTCGGGTTTTCAGGAACTTTTTTGTCTAAAATCTGTAAATCGAAAACAATAAAATCGATCACATAAAAATAACCGAAATCAATTCCTTAGGATTTTCTCCTTTCCACTTAAATCTCAACTAACGTTTATTTTCTTTCCCGCTCGACTTGTTGCAGACATTTTGAATTAAAACAAGATTTGTTTGAGCGGCTACCAAGCTACCATGGTGAAGCAATTCGAGTTTTCTCGTAACAACTCGGAAATGTTCGTATAGCATTCGTGAAACAATCGGAAAATTCTCAAGATGGCTGCAAGTTTGTATTTTGTCTTTGTAACTTTACCCATTCTAATCGCTATCTTCCTAAATTATCCCCCTTCAGATTTCTCGCCTGAGCTTAGAGTGTGGTCAGAAAGTGGTTATTATTTCAACTACCAAGGGCAAGCTATATTCTATAAAGGTAAAGATTTTTGTAGGTAAAGTATCGTGTAACTATTAGGCTACTAGTACCCACCATGTCATCGCGTTGAAAGAGTGAAAGAGTTGTTGAAGAGTGAAAGAGTGATTTCTTCATCTGCAGATGCTTAGCTATAAAAAGCCGTCAACGGATACTAGTGTGTGAGAGTAATAGTAGATCTATTGCCGATAATTTCGAAACTTTGCGTAAATTTTAAAAACACTTAGAACAGATACACCCTTTGTAGATTCTGGGCGGGAGTGGCCGCGGTTCAAAGCCTGCGCAAGTTACTTGGCACTTTAAGGATCTAATAGCAGGCAGCGCTGTATTATGCATACTTGCTTATATATACAAGTTCAACGCGTTTATATAAAGTCCCGTCTACACACGAGGAATATTTATGTGGTAATTTTTATTTATTTAATTTAGTGTCAAGGTAGCCTCCTCGTCTGCATGTACATGAGCAATTTTTATGTGGCAATTCTTATTGTTAATATTTATTTGTTTTTGTAAGCCTCGTCAACACGAGCAGTTTTTAAGTGGCAAAAAAAAGATTTGAGACTGGGATCTATGGAAGACATACTGTAAAAAATTGTCAATTTTGTATGTTATCTCATCTACATGGTTTTTCAAGTATGTGACCAGGGTTTTTTTTCAAGAAAATTCTTGGGGCCAGCAGTGGCGGATCCAGAAATTTTAGAAGGGGGGTGAATAATACAAAGAATTTACTAGTGACTCTAGGAGAAGAAGGGTGGCAAGTACAAAGGATGTACCAGAAAATTGAAGAAAAGGGGGGTGAAAATTCACCCAATTCACCCCCCTGTATCCGCTCCTGGGCCAGCTGGCTCCTAAGTATTTAGACTTTATTGTCAGAACCAAATAACAACTTGAAATCACCGTGGCAAGGCTGACAACCAAAGTCAGTTGCCAGCAAACCAAATCAATTTGTATTGCAGTTGGTGACCCCATAGTTTGCAACATTGAGCACTTGAGACAATTTTTATTTGCCAGTTTTTCAGCCAGTATAAAACTTCTAATCTACAAATAATTGCTAAGGTTTGTTTACATGCAAGGTAATAAAAGTTGACGCATAAAATTGTTTCTGAAAGACACCAGATCAGACGAGAAAGATTAGCTTCTTTACAGTCTATTTTGATCTATTTCAAAAACTCTTTGAACAGCAGATGTTATAGTTACATTGAGTGTAAAGTGTTAGTTTGCATGTTTAAAAAATAAATAAGAAGTTGTCACCAATAAAAAATTTTTACCTTTTTCATCAGATGAAAAGAGAGTTAAGACAGAGGGTCCTGTTGTGCTTTGCATTCATGGATTTCCAACAAATAGCCATGACTGGTCAAAGGTGAGCTCACTATTTTAAATAAGTATTAAGCTAGCAGGATGATGACATAGTCAGGCGCGGATTTAGGGGTGGGCCAGACGGGCCGCGCCCCCCAGAAAGGTACAACATGTTTAAAATACGTAATAATTAAGGTGAATTTAGAAAAGTGGATATTTTTCGTTGTTCATCCTGTTTTTTTTTGAAAGGTTGGGTGGTAGACCAGGCTTAAGTTTTCCGGCCCCCCCCATTCCAAACTTTCTGGATCCACCCCTGACTATGCATGCAGTGATTGGTTCTCAAATAAGTATTAAGCTAGCAGAATGATGACACTTAATGCATGCAGTGATTGGTTCATCAAACACCAATAATCCTGCACTATTTACCTCTCAATCAACCGTGAAAAAATTGATTATGCTCTAATGGCTCATACATGTGCAAGATAGTGAGATTACAGAAGACTCATAGATGACAAGAACTTATAATTACCTATTAGCTCGTCTGATGGGCACTTGTCTGTCTTGACTGACTGTCCTGACTTTATCAGGCAAGTAAGTATGAAAAATTTCTTGCCCAACCTTGAAAATCTACTTGCTCCTAACGAACAGACAGGGATTTTGTTGAGCACGGAAACTAGTTGTGAAACTCGTTTTTGGTCAGGTTTTGATATACTGAAAAACTTTTTAAAACAAATCTTCTAGATAAAAAGTACTATTTATATTTGCAGCTGAATAAATATCTACCACTAGTCACATCCACTTTAATTGATCCAGAGCACACATGCTGCGACCCCTCAGTCATAAATTTGTTGTTTTAGTAACAAATCTCAGCTATATTATTATGGGCTTACCAGAAATTTGAAGAGAAAGCAACCTTATGGTAGGAATCAAGGATTTTATTCTTGGTTAATTTTACACAATGTCAAGAGAGACAAAGGCAATAGACATAGTGGCCTGATGTCGGTGTTGCATACAAAAGAAATAATTAATAAAAATTCATTATTGAGTGTATAAAGTGCACCAACAATGGTTGCCATAACATCAAGCAAAAACCTGCAATTACAGTATGGTATCTAATATAATGCATGGCCTTTAATTATATAAAAAATTATTTTTTGTACTAACTAATTAAGATATCTGACGTTTTAATGCAATTAGTGTGCATTCATGACTAAAAATTGTATTTAAATTGATTTGTAAAAGATGTTAAAAATTACTAATTAATAATAAAAATATTTTAAAATACATCTATTACTTGTAAATCACTTCAGTTGATACAGTCTTTAGTATACTTTTTAGTTAAAAATTTATTTATTAATATTTAATGAATGACTGAGATTGAAGGAAACAGTGGTTAAGATGGCAAAAGTGAATGGAGTGAGATCGTATGGGCATGTGTTGAGGAGGGATGATAGGCATGTTTTGAAGAAGGCATTGGAGTTTGAAGTGAAGGGAAAGAGGAAGTGAGGACAACCAAGGAAGACATGGAAAATGCAAGTGGAGAAGGAGAGCAATCTTCAGTGTTGGTTTGAAGAATGAGGATGCATTGAATCGAGCGAGATGGAGAGTGGGAGTTGGAGAGATTGCTGGTAAAATGCCGGTAAAATCAATCTGACCATCCCCTTTTATGGGAATAAAAAAAGATCAAAAATGGAATTGATTGATTGAATTGACTGAATAATTTACTTGTTAGTATCATCAATGTGCAGTTTGATTGTTCTACTTTATGAGTTCATTACCATTGGGCTATGAAGCATGCAATGGACCATGTCAAGCAAACTGGTCAGCTGCATCCAAGTTTATGAGAAGTTAAACTGTCATAAAATAAATTTGACTATATGGCTTTGATGTACGTAGATCAGCATGGCTAAGATTATTTTTATTTGTAGCAGTATACTGTTGTATACATAGATTGTCTGTTTCCTTTGTGATTACGTGTATTATGCTCCTTCTCTTTTTGGCCTGTTAGATTTGGGGTGGGTTAAAAGAGAGTTTTGGGCGAGTTATAGCAGCAGATATGCTTGGCCATGGATTTAGTGACAAACCTGTAAGTAAAAAGAATTTATTTATTATTTACCTAGTTAGTTATTTCATGTGCTGTACACAAATGATAGAAATCCTCAAATAAAATAACATAACTAGAATGCTGCTGAAAATAAAAAGGAAAACCAGGGTTCTCAGTAGAAGCTGGCAACCGGCGTATTCCGCTGCCTGTCAAGATAAAGTAGCCACCTGTGTTAGCAATGTTTAGCTGCAAGGCAAGGTTTAGCTGGCAAGGTTAGCCACCTGTAATTTCTTCTTGGCCGTCTGATTAAAAAACTACTGAGAACCTTGGAAAACAATAAGGTTCTAGTGCAAAAATGACATTGATTGACTTTGTAAAGCTAAATTCTCTGAAGAACTTTAAAGAAATATTAGGGAGAATGTAGCCTGGAGAAACTAGAAACTGATCATAATTATGGCATGTTGATTTTGCACAAGCAGAATACAGGCTATTGCTAGAAATTACATTGAAGATTAAAGAATGTGCAGAAATAGTCATTACCAACATAAGTGATGAATTGGGTATGAAGAACAATTGGTATAGTAACGACTTTTGTAACTGAAAGTGTCAAACTAATACTCATTCGACAAATCTTTCAGTACCTTTTCTATTAAATTACACTTCTTATCTAAATATTTATTTACTCAATCAATCGTAATATTACATTTTTGCTCACCTAATATATAAGGAATAATTTATTTTGTTATAATTTAATTTTTTTTTCTTTCCTCTGTTGCTTACTTTGTTTTGTTATGTTGATCTTGTTCCGTTTTCGTTTCTTTGCATTATTGTCCTTAGTTTTATATTTTTGTTACCATAAATGTAACATTTACTGTAATTTGTAATCTGTAATCCTGACCTGAGCTTACCTATTTACCTGTCTAATGGCTACCTGTCTCAATTAGCCCTTGTGGTTGTATAACATGTGGCCTGCATTTAAATATTTGTAAACTTAATCTTCGTGTAATTAGTGTTATATTAATTACTGAGTGTTGATAAATTGTTGTTGTTGTTATCAAAAAAGTAACACTTGTCTAGTTTTTTGTTTTCCGATACAAACCTTTCCTTCAATTAAAGATACTGTCAAACCTTGATTATCTGGACTTGTCGGGACCTTGGTAAATAGTGTGGATAATCGAGGTCCGGATAATCGAGGTTCGACTGTATGCACATGGAGACATTAAGATGGCTCCAATGAAGCTACTGACAGTATTGCTACTGTATCATAGTCGTAGGATATGTAGACTAGAATTAAGCTATATACTTGTAAAATAAGGTAAAGATAAAACTTATAGAGTACCGAAGTGATGACGTGACAAAACGCATATTTTCAAAGTCACTAATTTGGTTGTAATATTCAGAAAGATCAAGATGGAAAATGCCCCCATCCCAAAGTTTATCAGTGAATGAGATATTACCACAGTTATGTGCTCCAAGAATTCCACACAAATCCTTATAGAATTAGCTTGGTTCATAACATTAAGAACTAAGCCATTTTTTAGAAGGATTTGTATGGAATCATGGAGTCATTGGAGCATATCTGTGGTAGTATATTGTCGACAATTTGCACCGACATTCTGATTTTTTGCAAGGATTCATTTTTAGTCTTGATCTCTTGGATGATTTTGACAAAACCCACAAGTTCACAAATTTTAATTTTTGTGATGTCACACTTCGCCACTCTATTGGTGTTAGTAATATTTATTAATCAATTGTAAGTCTAGCAAAAACAAAATTATTATTAATATTGTAATAAGGTATTAAATATTAATTTTCAAGATAAGATTGAGTATTCCAATTTGTTTATTAACTCTAGCTAAAAGAGTATACAGTGTTTGAGCAAGCAGACATACAAGAGAAGCTGTTGGAACATTTGAATATAAATCAGGTCCATTTACTGGCACATGATCTGGGTGATACTGTAGCCCAGGAGATGTTGGCTAGGTACAGTAATTTACTGCAGAGAATCTAGTTTGGCACCTATGTGTCTGTAGACTCAAGTAGCGATTATTATGAATCAAAAAATCTTCACAACTCATTTAATCAATGATTTGCTCACTTGAGGGGGTTGGGGGGGGGGAAATATTCATTGTGTATACAATATGTACAGTTGCTGGACCTAGGCACTCAGTCTATCCAGTACCTGGCTGTGGATCCTGCCTTCCTTCGTTGCCTCCTGCACAGACACACACGCACGGAAATCGGTCTTTCAGTTAACACCTAGACCCACGCTCTCTCCAGCACCTGTCCTGGCCCTCTGGTAGCCAACTTCTCCAGTTG
>JAOTRI020089855.1:0-11120 GCA_028564885.2 Zoanthus sanctaehelenae
CAAGCATAAAACCTGGCATAAATGAAATTTAGAACATAATTATGAATCCAAGCATTATGTAGCCCGAGTAAACGCGTGTATACGCGTCTAGTTCCATAAAAATGACTGTTCAACTACAATTTGCAGAATTTGGAGAATTTAAAAACTCTTTTTGTTCGAAGCAAAGTAAAGTAGATAATAATAATAATAATAATAATAATAATAATAATAATAATAATAATAATAATAATAATAATAAAGGCAACTTGTTCGCCAATAGATGGAAGCATGCTGATCTTCATCAAGGCTGCTTCAACTGGATGCATGAATGGAAGGCAGCACCAACGCACACAATAGTAGGTATTCAAGAACTTTATCAACAATTACTACCAACAAAGCTGTACCTGGCAAAGAAAGTCAAAACGTTGAACACCAGTGACTCCACCTGTAGAATGTGTTAAAGAACCAGAGTGCGTTGAACACGTCCTCGCTTGGTGTTGTGCGATAGCGCAATCAAAATACATGGAAAGACATAACAAAGTGCTCAGAATCCAATTCTTTGAGATCCTCGCCAACTACAAGTTAGTACCTAGAGAAGACTACGCATGGTACAAGCCAGTGTAGCCAAATCCAGTTTATGAAGACCATCCAGTAAGATCCCTGTGGGATATCCCTTATTTCGCTGAAGAGACTGAAGTACTAGCAAACCGCATTGGTGTACAAATTATTGACAAGACAGAACGCAGAGTGATTCTTTTAGAAATGACTTGTCCGTGCACGTAAAACAAATGAAAAGACAAGACAATACGGACCACTGAGATTGGAAGTAAAGAAAAAGTACCCGGGCTATAAACTCACTCAGCATAACATCATTGACGTACTGGGAGGGTACTCGGAAGAAGTGAGGAAGTCTGTACAAAGTCTAGTTGGGGAGAGAAGCAAACTAGTGTTAAAAAAATACAAAAAGCTATGTTAACAAGTACACTGAACATTGCAAGGAGTATGAAGATCCTAGATCATGGACAATTAATGTTCAAACCGTTATACACTATATTTAAGATATCTCTCGATACTTCATATAGGATTGTCTTTATTAATCAAAAATAATCAAAAAAAGAGAATCATTAGATCGATATATTATGATAAATAATTTAGAAACCGATTTTTAATATTTTAAACAAAGTAAATATTATCTAGGTTTTATAAATTCTATTTGTAGGAATTTAGAATTTTAGTAGTAGGATTTTTTTGATTATTTAATTTAGATTTAAGTAAGAGTTGATTATTAAATTTTTTAAAGAGATTTTCAGTGATTGGTCACGTGGTCTCATGCCCAACACTGTAGTAACCTAAGGCATTCATACGTAATCTACTGCTTATAATAATCTTCATTTTATTTCCATAAAGGGCGGACGTGGTTGGCGCAGTTGGAAAGATCTCTGCTTTCCAACCACAGGGTCCCCAGCTCGATTCCCGCTCTTTGCCGAGATTTGAATATTTGTGTGACCTTCTTTTCCACCTAAGCCAAGTCAGCTTTCCATCCATCCGGTGTAGGCAAATGAGTACCTGCTTCTGCTAGGAGCTAACCTGCGATGGATTAGTGTCCCGTCCAGGGGGAGTCAAAAACTTTCATCCCCTTAACACTACAGAAACAGGAGATAAGCACCGGCCCCATGGGCCACTAGGCTTGTATAAGGATTTAGTTAGCTAGCTATTTTCCATAAAAATGGCTGTTCAACTACTACAATTTAAAAAAGATTTTAATCTTCTTACTGTCTATGAAGTATATTTATTGTGGATTGTTCCAATTTCTAATCCCATCCTTGTAAAGGCGTGGCCACTCGATGCATTCTTTTTAGGCAAAATTGCATGCAACAGGGTTGTTGCACCGTGTGTCCACCGATGAATTTTGTTGTATTCAACATAACACGCAACAGGGTTGTTGCACCGTGTGTCCACCAATGAAATTTGTTGTATTCAACATTGTGCGCAACAGAGTTGTTGCACCATGTGTCCACCGATGAATTTTGTTGTATTCAACATTGCGTGCAACAGGGTTGTTGCACCGTGTGTCCACCAATGAATTTTGTTGTATTCAACATTGCACGCAACAGGGTTGTTGCACCGTGTGTCCACCAATGAAATTTGTTGTATTCAACATTGCACGCAACAGGGTTGTTGCACCATGTGTCCACCAATGAATTTTGTTGTATTCAACATTGTGTGCAACAGGGTTGTTGCACCGTGTGTCCACCAATGACTTTTGTTGTATTCAACATTGCATGCAACAGGGTTGTTGCACCGTGTGTCCACCGATGAATTTTGTTGTATTCAACATTGCACGCAACAAAATTGAAGTTGAACCGCGGTCTACTCTTACAAAACTGCGTGCCTACAACAAGTTTTCTATTTTTAAACGATCTTTTA
The DNA here is from genome assembly GCA_028564885.2 of Zoanthus sanctaehelenae. Taxonomy (NCBI): domain Eukaryota; kingdom Metazoa; phylum Cnidaria; class Anthozoa; order Zoantharia; family Zoanthidae; genus Zoanthus; species Zoanthus sanctaehelenae. Next base: position 2,407 of record JAOTRI020089855.1, read on the forward strand.
TTGGACCCCATTATAAAATATTGTGATGCTTGGTAAGCATGCTGACCTATCAGGAGCAATTATGCGTGATTTTGTTGCAATGTGTTTCCACGTCCAACAAATTTATTGTGCGCCGTGTTGCATGCCTTGAGTGATTTCAAGATGGATATGTAGTAATTGGTCAGATATTAGATTTTGTGCCACTTAAATATTTTTCTCCCACCCATACTTTGACTGTTTCTTCAGTTCAATAATCTTGACCGCAAGGGTATGGGAGTGTTTTCATATATATATATATATATACAAAGGGTTGGTTGCATGCTAAATTTTTATTGGTTCTTGTATTCTTGTCGACAGGTGTACCGTTGTTTGACGGTCAGGGTGGAACCCCAGATGAGCAAATGCTGTTGATGTTGGATCATCATGCCATCCAACTCGGACATCTGGAAATTGTGTTTCAAGCTCTGTTGAGTCAGTCAGCACCAACAACAAATCAAGGTATATTTTTCTTTTTTTTTAACTTATCTGTTTTAGTTGCGAATTACTGGTTTTCCCAAAATTGTTTTTGAAGTGTTTGTTTTTCCGATTGTAACCCGGCGTTATAATTTAAAGAACCTGGGACTGGTGAAAATTTGTAAACAGTACTGTTTTTTAATTTTAAGACAATCTGAATTTTGCAAATGAGTTCAGAAGAAAGCAGTGGGCAATGACAAAGTCCTGTTGCGAATCAGATGCGATGTATCATTGTCTGATTTATAAACCCCAAATTTCTGACAGTTTATGGTAAGTGCCAAATCTTGCAAATCCAGTCGTCAATTAAGACGAGCAAACATTTTTAAGAGGCATAAACACTAATTAAACCGAAGAACTAAGCCGCCAGCACTACCTTGCTTGCAGCAACAGTTGGTAATATTAAAATTGCCAGTAATGAAAATGAGTAGTTTTTTTTATTATGCTGTACCTCACTGCCAAATCATAGTCATAACTGCAGCAATTGTTAATATCCTTATTGTTTACACCATGGTTTAAACTTAATCTGAATAAAATCTAATATTACGGGTTCGGTTCCTGTAAGGAATTTTTTTCTTGCTTCTTTTTATCAATGTCTAAAAAGTACTTTATGAAATAATTTTCATAGTACATGCTTTTTGATTGGTCTATAAGTGTGATTTCATTGCGTTAAGAAGGATGAAAACGACCTGTGAGCAAATGATTGGCTCTTTCGCCCAGTTTTGAAAAGTTACAGCTTCATGAAAGAAAGTAAAGTATTTATATGCGATTAATGGAGCCGAAACCAATTGTAGAGTTGCACACAATTTGGGCATCCTGCTGATGAACAGTGGCTGTTTTGCCTTTTTTTTAACGGCATTGTAGTTATGTCTGTTCAGATATATATTCATATATCGTCTTTGTTTTTGTTAAGACAAAAAATATAATTTTATATAAAAAAATAAAGTATGTTTCCCGTGCCTTCATATCTTGGTGAAAATCTCGGCAAAGTTCATGGGAAATCACGACTTTGTATCGACTTTTAACTGATCTGCTTTCGAATTCACCCTAAGATTTTCCTCGATTTTCACCCAGCCTTGGAATCAAGGACAACAAGTTTTATTTCTTAAATGCAACAACATAACAGTTATTCATAATGTCATTCATTTGTCACAGGCTGCACAACTAAATAAGCAAAATCCTTTATTACCCTTGCGGCTCATGGAGCCAGCGCTTATCTCCAGTTTCTGCTATGATAAGCGAATGAGAGTCTTTGAGTCCCCCTGGATGAGAGACTGATCCTTCGCAGGTTAGCTCCCAGCAGACACTGGCACTCATTTACTAACCCCGGAAGGATGAAAAGCTGAGTTAACATAAGCAGATACGAAGGAAGGAAAAATATTTGAATCTCAGCAAACTGCTGGGATCGAACTGGGGACCTTGTAGTTGGAAAGCAGAGATCTAACTAACTGCGCTAACCACACACAGGCTACACAAAAACATCAAAAAATGGTAAATGGAGTTCTACTCCGTTACTGGCTAGTAACCTCTGCATGTGCTTCCTATGTTGTTGTGGGGAAGTTAATCCCGTATTACAACTACTAATTTAGATAGCAAATTGATATTATTTCCAATTTACGTTAATAGGCCTAAAGGATATTGAAGAACAGTACAATGTCGTTGTCATTTTGAATCAAGTAAGTAACTGTTAATAACAATAATTGTATTTCTATCAAGATAAGTGTTAAGAGTAAGATAATTGGGCAGAAGAAGACGTTCGTTGGAAAACATTGAACATAGATTAAGGAATACGAGTTTGAGGTGGTTTGGTCAAGTAAATCATAAGGATGAGAATAGTATACTTACGAGAGCTATGTACCTAAAAGAAGGCTATTAGGTAGGTCAGATAATACCTCGAGTAAGGTTGTGGAAGAAGACGTGAGAAAGCTAAATATAACAGAAGATATGGCAGAAGATAAACAACAGTGGGAGGCAACTCAGATATCAAGCCCCAGAAATGAGGAACAAAGATCCATAAATGAAGACGATGATAATGGTGATATGCCGATAATGAGATTCACATTGATGATTGTACTGAAACAAACCTTGTAGCAAAACAAACATTGTACTGGAGCAAACCTTGCACTGAAACAAACATTGTTATGAAACAATCGTTATCGACTTGTTGGGCAATAAAACATACTTTAAAAGTTGGAAATAATAAAAAAAAATCTATAACTTTATTATGGAACATCGGTTTGTTATTATTCTTGTTTATTGTTCCGTTGTTTTTGTGTCGATGGTATTTGTAACAGGTACTCATGTTGTAATTATGTTTCAAATAGTATGTGAAAGTGATACAATGGCTAGTGGGATTTGGTTTGTTGCCAGAGCAATCAGGTAGGTTCTGAAGTATTCATTGTATTTTGAACTGAACCGATATTCATATAAAGAACTGCTTTGAATTTTTTGGCCGTATCAGCACGATATAGCTTGGAAACAACTCGTTTGTGTTATCTATACTATAGTTAATTTCATCTTTATAGTCACATCCCACAAGCATTGCCATTGCGCTTTAATTTCATGTAAACAAAGATAATTTACTTTTAAGTTAGCCCTTTGCCTAAAAATCTCACTGTTTGTTGTCCGAGAATCACGTACATTTCTTGAAATAAAACCAAAAATGGACATCAGTGCAACTTGAGTTTTGTATTACGATGTTGCCAGCGATCTAGCAAAGCGACAAGTGGGCAGAATACTAAACCGTGCGTGATATTTTAAGTATACTGAAAAAGCCTCAAACAGACTGTGCAAACCACAATGTAATATGGCCACACCTGGATAAGCCAATCAGAAGACGGATTTGAAATCACGTGCTTTTGGTTTTGGTTTTCTTAGGTCTCTTTATGCCGCTTTCCAAATTAGTTTCTTACTTACGCGATGTTTTCTACCAGGGTTCTATCTAGGATATTTGAGGAGTAGAAGCTTCCCCCCAAAATGCCCAATCTGTGAGAGCCATGTGTGGTACAAGATGGATAACGTAATGGAGATGTTGGAATTGGAGGAAACAGTGGCTCAGATGGCAAAGGCGAATGTAGTGAGATAATGGTAGCGTCATGTGTTGGGGTGGGATGATGGATATGTTTTGTGAAAAGTGTTGGAGTTTCAAATGAAGGGGAAGAGGAAGCGAGAACTACCAAAAAGAAGGTGTAAGACGCAAGTTGAGGAGAAGAGCAAGAGGGTTGGTTTTGGAGATAAAAGATGCCATGAATGCAGCAAGATAGAGAGTAGGTGTTTAAAAGGTTGCTGTGAAAATTGCCTATCGAGCAATTGATATTATATTTTTTGTTGTGTTGTTTAGTGACTACTGTTTTTAACAAAATTCATATTTTTGTTGTAGATGAGCATTTCACAGGGTTAAAAAGGTGAGTAAGGAATTCCAAATCAGTTGTTTTAGTTTTGATTCTATATTTCATGGTCATTGTCGTAAAAGTTTGTATTTACGAAAGCGAGTCACTGTATTTTGTAACGTTAAGGTACCTTTCCCAATAGAAAACTATTTTGTACAATTTAGTATTAAGTTTGTCGGAGCACTGTAAAAATGTCAGATGTCATCTAGTTAGTAACAAATGTTAATCAAGCAGAATTTTTCATATTGTTTGATCATCCTGCTCTGAAAACTCTTAAGTCTTGTAAGAAACTATTTCAATACTTCAAAATGTATTAGTTTTTCTTTTCCTTGCGTGGAACTTCGTATGGTGATTGAGAATGACAACCGATGGTATTAGTGACGGAGGGATGATGGTGATAACGACAGTAATAAAAAAAGATCATGATAAACGTAACTGTGGTAATGATGACAGCTATGATTATTATGATCTTAAACATGATAATTACGACAGAGGTGATTACGGTGATAATGATGTCGATAATGATAAATAATTGTTGATTATGATGACGACAAAGATCATGATTATGAGGACATTGATGTATTTAACTTTGAGGAAGTCAATAGTTAAACTAATATTTTTTGAATGCTTTGATGGGACTACGTCAAGCAGAGCAATATAAATTACTTAAGGTAAATGCGATCTGATCTGAAAGGCAGACTGCAACACTGATTCATAATCTGGCTCTTTACAGTTAGTTTGTAGAATTTATTCTCTTGATTGTTAGTTAGGAAACTAAACCAACCAAACTGCGTGTAAGAAGCTAAACAAAGGCTCGAATTATCAATAAAAAATCTTCAGTACGTAATGTATCAAACTACTGTTTCTTGGTATTTTTTAGAGGGCATGTTTATCCTGGAGCTGCTCTGGGCAAAATGTATGAACAGAGGCGAAAGGAGCTAACACAACTCAGGTTGATGTTTCATTTTTTGTATTCTTAGAACTTAAACTAATTTTTGGTCTTTCAAAACAAAATTTGATTGTCAGTTTTAAAGTAACTGTTAAGTGGTATATGTAAAGTGGTACCTCAAAACTGCTCAAAGTGGCAGTAAATTTTTCTTATAGTTATTAGCAACACACAAAATTCACTGAACAGTCAGTCATTTGTCTTACGTAAAATACTCTGTGACTGTTTTTGTTTTTGGATGCCTTGATGTGAACTCAGGATCCCAGGATTTAGTAGATCACCGGATTTTGGATTCCATGATGTGAAATCTAGATCCTAGTTACTTAATGGTTTACTTCAGTGGATTCCATGATATGGTCTATGGATCCAAGATATTGAATTCAAAATTCCACCTCATTGAAATGTTTGTTTTAGAGATTCTTAATTCTTAGACTAGACTTCGGTTCTGCAATCGAAAGGGTAGGATTGCAGAAACAACAAGTAAATATTTTCCGGATTTCTAATTCCATCATCAACTTTTCCTGGATTCCAGAATTGGGATTATCTCACAGCACATAGGGCGACATTGTGGAAGCAATTCTACTATATGTTTTTCGAAGAAACAAAAAGAAAAGGGTTTTAATTGTAGTTAAACTCTAGGTCATAGTTTTTTTCCTGTTAGCAGCTGGTGGTTTGTTCATTGGGAAATTCTAAAGACATATCCTATTTAAAATTCTGGAATGAGGAAAAACGAAAACAATCACTACGCAACAGAAAAAGGCTTAATGTTTGTAGCATTTTACCATTCGTATAACCTTCATTAAATTATAAAGGTCGGGATGTTCCTTTTATTCCTTCCTTTTTTTCCTCCTTTAACATCGTTTTTGCCGAGCTTAGTTTACCTTCATCGAGATTGGCAGATTTGAAATGTTCAACCTAGCAAAGATTCCAATAATTGATTTCTAATTTAAATCCTGCAATACAGTTAATTTCCCAATGGTACCAGTGCTTCTCTGCTGGCCAGTAGGATTAAAAGTTTATCCATTTTTCAGGTGAAGATGAGTTCAACAAGTATTCAAAGCTCAATATAATCAGGAGCTGACCTGCAGTAAAGTCATATAAGTGGTGTTCATTACCCGTTACTGGATTTTCTGAAATTATATGATTTTTTTCTAGGGGCCTGAGAAAACTCGAAAAACAGATAATCACCCTGCAGTCCTGGAAACTCCTAAAATCTTAAGGAAACATTGTCAGTTATCAAATCAAACCAAAACCAGCATCTTACTTTTCGTATCTTTTATACACTGGCAGACAGTGGTTAATATTTTTCATCTTTACATGGAAGACGGAGAGAAAAACTAAATAAGTTCTCTACCATGACAAACTCCTGACAAACTTTTAGAATTTTGTGATCATTAGTTAGCGAGCAACATACGTATAGTCAGTTTCTGTATTAATATTAGTATATTTTATCTCAAAACAAAGTATCTTAATTGTAGATCATGTCGTTTCTGTTTGTAGAGAATTCGATGCTCAGCCGCTGCTTATTGATAAGCTACTTGCCGACCTTGGTAACCAAGCGACAAACATGTGGAAATCTGATGGAGGGTCTGGGAAATACCCACCGACGAGTTTACAGGTTAGGAAACGTTTAGCATAAATAATATTTTAGAATTACTTTTTAACCTTATGTTTCATTTTCTTGGAGATGAAGTGACAATGAGGTGATTCATTTGTGTGGGTTTCTTTTTGAAAACTATGCAACGCCAACCATACAGACTTGGTGCATGGTTAAAAGAAAACTAAAAGGAAGTTCTTCAAGTCAAATCCTTTCTTTGTGCTTGTTGGAAATCACACCTAAGGGTTCAAACATAATCACGCCAGATATTACAACTAAGGATGTTCCTTTCAGTTAGAATGTTTTATAATTTGCTTGCAAATATTTTTTTCTTCATTTCAGAATTTGTGCAGCTTGTTTCTCTTGGAAAATAAACACCCCAATCAGAAGCACGTTATTGTATCCTTACACCAAGTTTAGAATGTAACCACTAATATAAGCACCAGACAACGTTGGTAGCTGGCTTTACCCCTTAAACTTACCATAAATAAAAGTTTGTGTGAAAGTTAATAGCCATAGACCGCTGTTTCAGCCCTTTCGAGCCTTGTTGGAATTGCATAATTGACAAACAAGCGCGGATTCCAGCAAAAACGAGTAAAAATGAAATTAAAGAGCTTGTGCGAAGTGGCTGGTATAATAAAATTCAAGTAAGTATCAAATATAGATAGTTTGTATGCGTATTAGTATTCCACAAACCTTATGGCCTATCCTTATGTTCTAGTCTTATGGCCTCGACTAGCAGTATTGCTACCTGTGGGTTAGCTTAATTGTAATTAATACGCTTTGATTTTGAAATAAAATAACTGATGATGATGATAATGATGATGTAAAACTAATCATTATAAAAACAGTTTTCTCATTAGCCATTGCTCATAAGTTTAGATTTAGTTTTTATCGTTATTAGTTTTATTATATATTTAGCCCTATTTCATGTCAATGTATTGATTTTTTTATATTCAATTTTTATATAAGTACAATTTTCACGTAATTCAGTCGCAAGACTGCGATGTGAATAATTTTTAATAAACGATAAACGACATATTGCCTGGGAAATCTATTGCATTGAACGAGATTAGAAAGCATCGGAGATTAGGAACAACATATTGCCTGGAAACGCTATTGCATTGAACGAGATTAGGAAGCATAGGAGATTAGAAAAAACATATTGCCTGGAAAAGCTATTGCATTGAACGAGATTAGAAAGCATAGGAGATTAGAAGCAACGTATTGCCTAGTAAAGCTATAACATTGAACGAGATTAGGAAAAACATATTGGCTGGAAAAGCTATAGCATTGGACGAGATTAGGAAGCTTCGGTCGAACTCACACAATCATCTATTGTTATGGTGTGTTCTTATGATCTATACTCATTATGGTCTGTCTTTATGCCCTGTGATTATGGTCTGCTCTATTGGTCTGTTTTTTGTTTTTATGATTTATCCTTATTTTCTGCCCAAACCCAGCTTGGTGTAGCCGAATAGCTAGCAGTGTTTAGCACCCAATGTTTTAACGTAAATTTTATCAAGAGAATATAGTAATTCTTTCAAATGAGATCAATCGCATCAGTAACATGCTAATTTGAGGTTTGGAAGTTAATTACTGTAATAAAAGGACGGCGCCAAAGTAATGCTTAGCTATTCGAATTGTTGCATCTGAGTGCGTTGACCTCGTTCAAATCCTGCTGCAGCCACTATAAATGAATTTTTTCAATATCCATTCCGTCAGATTTTACACAATTAGTAAATAATTTGTGGTTTCTTTTTGTTAGCTGTGATTCTTAATTACGTATAGATTTTTCACATGATAATGAAAATCCACTTCAAGGGAGTTGTCTTTTAAAAATCAGTAATGTTTATTGCAAGTACAACTTTTATTTAAGAAATTTAAGTTAAAAGTCTTTAATCCAACCAAAGGTCTATTATTTATTGTTGGATCTTTGCTGTATGGACGAAGAAGTGTCGAAATTTCAGGTGCGTTTTAAGCAACTTTTTAAATTTTTTATTAAGCAGCTGTCTGTGTTGATCTTTAAATATTTTGATAAGCACTGCAGTAACTATAGTTGCTTACAATATAAAACTATAGTTGCACATTAAAACGAAAAATAACGAGCTGTAAACTAGGTTTTATCACTATAAAGTTGCGCGTTAACTTGTCTGTTGTAACAAAACCGGCTGTATAAACTAGTAGCACCGAGATTTGCGTTCATGAAATGACGGAAGTCCCTCTTATGTTTCTTGCCATATTTGTATTTATAATTTTGGCACATAAATACATAACTTTTAAAGTTTAGAAA
>JAOTRI020089866.1:0-15864 GCA_028564885.2 Zoanthus sanctaehelenae
AATCCACTAGGGATATGATCCTTGGCACTGAGCCATGATCACTAGTAAGGTGTTCATTCACGCATGTGGAGCAGGCACTGTATCATTTAAACTACACGTGATAGTAATCCACTAGGGATATGATCCTTGGCACTGAGCCATGATCACTAGTAAGGTGTTCATTCACGCATGTGGAGCAGGCATTGTATCATTTAACTACACGTGATAGTAATCCACTAGGGATACGATCCTTGGCACTGAGCCATGATCACTAGTAAGGTGTTCATTCACGTGTGTGGAACAGGCATTGTATTCTTTAAACTACACGTGATAGTAATCCACTAGGAATATGATCCTTGGCACTGAGCCATGATCACTAGTCAGGTGTTCATTCACGCATAAGGAAAGGTGAAGACTCGTTTCTTATTTTCAGTATCCATTTGCTTCACCAAAGAAATGCAGGTCGATAGCAGGAGTTAGTGTCAAAATGTAACTTGTTCAAGAAATGCTCTACAGTTACGCGACCTTACAACACCCCCATCGGTAGATACCAAGTCTACAACTGTCTAAACTAACTACACTCCGTTGAAACACTGTTTCTGATGACGCACACGCACGCTTCAAAATCACTCTTAAATACAAATTGATATGACACAAGTTAATAAATAAAAACAGGACACATTGGCAAAATATCAGCAAACCCACCTTGGGGTAGGGATTTTTGACTTCACAGGGCTCACACCCTTACAGTAATTTTCACTTCTCTCACGTGGAGAAAACTGCGTGAACAGTCTGTCTGGAGACTGTGTCCGACTTCCAGCTGAAAATAACAATAAAAAACATTTCATGTTTTAAATTACATGTTTATTTCTTTGTTTTCATTAATGTTTGTTTTCATGTTACCTCTTTAACTGTTTTTTTTTTTAGAAATTACTTTGTAATCGAAAACGACCTCGTTAGTTTAGACTACAAACTTTTTGTCGGTTGAAACTAACCGCCATTTTTAATTACGGGATATTTTTTATCGTTTAAAAATTAGTTTAACTTGAATTCCAAAACAGTTTCTGGGATTTTTGATCGTACGCCGCATTAATTTTTTTGAGCTGATTCAACAAACTTTTACATTTTGTTGACGTAAATGACTAGAACTTTGAGCAGGACTTTATTTATATAGAAGCGAGCAGTGTAAAAACTTGTCTCAAGAAAAACACATGTCAAATAACAAACTCAACTTGTTTGCTTACGTCTTTTAAGACAAGTATTTCAATCAAAAAATAAAATCTACCGTAACGGAAACGTTAAACGTTTAAGCGCTTATTTTCTGGTACATTTATTCATTATTCCGTGTCTAGCTCGTCTTCAGCCGAAATGTTATGATATTGCTATTATGTTACACTTACGTTGCGAGCAAGTGCCACGAATCGGAGCCTGGATTCTACTCTGCCTGGTCGACGGAGTGGTGCGGTTGGAGGTGAGTTGAGTGCCAGTCCTGGAAGTCTTAGCACGAGAAGTGGCCCGTGAGGCAGCACGCTGGTCAATGTTACTTAAAGAGCGTCCCCACGAAGGCATGGGTGCTAGGAATCCAGATGAGGGCGACTTGGACGCCACAGCGTGCCTTGGTTCTGCTGATGAAGTAAAAACCCAGGACATCATATCACTAATAACAACGTTATGACAACAACACAGCAGTTATCAAGCCATATCTTAACTTCAAACACAAGAAAGGAAGGAGAGGTCTCCACTTAAAACGAAAAGAAAACATGTTACCTTATCTGCCCGGAAAATACGTTTTCAAAAAAAAACAACAAAAACTCCTTACAAACCTCATTGGGCGGGTTCGAAGGAGGGTTAGATTTAATGTAGGATTAAGGACAATATATAGCAGCAAGTGCTTCGACAAGGAAACGATCATAGTTCTTCGAAATACTTTGCAGATTTTCCATGGACAATACTTGGTAATCCATGATAAATAATTGTATTTACCATAGATAATACTTGGTAATCCAAAATGTAAAGATCAAATCCGACTCTCGAATGGTTGGCTACTAAACAATGAGCAAATGGGTAAGCGCTAATCAGCTCTTGAATGAATGCTTATTGGTGTTCGGGAGAAGCATCCGGAGCTATGGGTAAAATATTTCCTTTGGAACGAAAATTACACATGTGAATAGAGGCAATGTATACTGTCAAAACAACAGTAGTGTTAATAATAATAATAATAATAATAATTATTATTATTATTATTATTATTATTATTACATGTGAATAGAGGCAATGTATACTGTCAAAACAACAGTAGTGTTAATAAAGTGACAACACTCACCATCTCTATGGGACATTGCCGCTGAGCCATATGAACTGGAGGCTCCAACGGTCTGTCTGGAGGAACTAGATCGACTGTTCAGAAAAATAAAAGCACAAATATTAATACACGCAGAAAAGCTTAACATTAACATCACTGCATAACAATTGAAGGCCAAGTAAACACACAAGAATGATTGCTGTGTGATACCTCGTGAAACAAACCACGCATGCCTACTACCAATTACGCAGCCATACAACAAACCGCACACGCGTACGATAAAATAAGCACGCCTATAAAAAAAGCAGGCACGTATACGACAAACCACGTGCTCATATAACAAACCGCGCATGCGTACGACAAACTAAGCATGCCTACAAAAAGCCGGGCACGTATACGACAAACCAAGCTCTCATATTACAAACCACACATGCGTACAAACCAAGCACGCCTACAAAACGCCGCGCACGTATACGACAAACCACGTGTTCATATGACAAACCGCCCATGCGTACGACAAACCCACTCGCAGTCAAAGATAAAAAGTCTTATCGCCAGGATAGAAAACGACAAAACAAAACAAAATCGTAAATATGAAATTTTTTACTAATTGCACATATATAAAGGAGGGACATCAAGCAAAGGAACCAAAGAATGTTCAAAAGTAAGGAAATATGAATGGGCACGATCAGATGTAATTTATTGTCGAGAGGTGAAAATAGTATTTACAAAATTTACCATTTTACAAATGGGGCGGCAAAAGCTGGTAAAATGCTGCTTACGAGAAAATGAAGCCACCATGTACAGTTTGTTTATTCTTTGGATAAACTGGAGAGGATAGACAATAGATGATTAAAAAAGCAAATTTTACCATTTTTAGAAAACTCTAGTAGAACGTACAATTACGAGAACAGAAGATTTCCTAAAACCAGCTGTAATTTCTTCTCACTTGAACATTGAAACAGACGCTTTTTCACATTTCAACTGCCTTCAATTCAAATTTAATTCTAACATTTTTAATATGAAAATTACTCGTTGAAAACTCGAGAAGCCACCATAATTTTGAAAACATGACAAGGAGAGATCAAAGTACAGAGAAAGAGTAGCACGAGGGGGAAAAAAGTTCTAAACTTCACGAGTATGATTTTTGATATTCGAATAATTTGTGAAATATGATTGTTATGGTCGATAAAACACTCGTATCATAATACAATGCCACGTATTTCCCTTTAAAGATTAATATGTGTCAGAAAAGTTCACAAAATGCGCAGTAAAAGCGCGGAGCAATGACTTTCACAATAAAGCTATCAATCTGGTTTGTGAAAGAGATATCACTGGTTTTCTAAGGATCCCAGATAAGATATTACGAAGATGGAGCCCTTAGCCTTTCACTGAAAAAATTTAAATGCTTTTAAAATCACGCAGTATGAACAGGTGTAGCCATCATTGCATGCCATATGTAACAACAGCAGTTTCGAAATGAGAACAAAACAATCAATGTATATGACTTCTTTATAAAACTCATTTAATCAATTCACAAACAACTTAAAATCACTTGAATAATCATGCACTGCGAATGCATTTCTGGAACGACTCTCCTTGTTATTAAATTTTCCGTTTAACGATCTCATTCTATGCACAACGTTTACCAGCGACAAAACATCAAGTAAACTTTAAAACTCCAGAAAAGAACAATCGTTTTGATTTTTAGAAGAGTTCTTTGAGTAGGTTAATCACAACTACAAATAATATCATATCAAGAAAAAAGCTCCTGAGAAAAGTATTTGGTGCCCGACAGTATAATAACTCTGCTATTTTTCGGTCTTCTACGTGTATCAAGAAAGACCATTAAATGATTCTCCTTTAAAGATGTAGTTTTCCATTTCCACCCATTGCTATACATGCAACAAAAACTCCATTACACGACCTTTAGCGTACATTTAAAAACACTATTAAACAGGTCATTCGAGGGACTCAAATTGCTAAAATACGCCACTAAAATGACAAACAGGATTAGGTTCGAAAAAAAAGTTACTATTTTTGGAGACACTTTCAAGGAATATAAAGATATTCGACCAACCACAACAGCGAACGGGTCGACTACAAACTGACTGCAAAATAATGTAATTAATAAAACTCTAAATGAATCCAAAGACAAAAGGTTTTGTGGCAAAACTACGCCAAGCTGATTTAAGCGACCGGGGATTGAAACTTTCAGCCGTTATTGTTTCTCATAATTATAGAGCTGCGTATTTCATTAGGAATGTTGCAGTTTTGTTACGATGCTAAACCGGATGTCTCAAACAATAGCGATTTTTTCTGATTCAGCAATTCGCTAAAGGTAAAGCAAGAACAAATGGAAGTGTTTCATCAGACTTGAAACTACTAACTGATGTTTTGTCTCATCAAATTCAACTAGTTTCTCTTAAAAAAGATACAAAGCGTCCAGTGTTAATACTCTCTACACATAATTTATCAAAACCTTAATTTTACTGCTTTTTTTCACGCACAGCATTAAAACCTCGACGAAACTTAAAACGACAAGGCAAATAAAGACAACATATATCAACAAACACAATATAAATTCAATACAAAGAAACTCTTCACTCATTCATCAATTATTTATCTTTTATCTTAAAATACGCGATATCTTGGCATTGCGTCTGAATAAACGCCATCAAAGTGGTATCACTTAAGGGCAGCTGTCAGATATCCTCTAAGAAAGTAAAAATAGATTGAAGATGTTCGGCGTGGGCCGGTGTGGAGCCAGCCACACTGTTAATACTGTAGTTGAATGCAATATTTTCGCAAATATTACAAACATAATTTCTATCTGGCAAAATCCTTAAGGCTTAACATTATTAAACACGGAATATTGGTAGAAAAACAATCGCTCGAAGTCGCAAGAATGACAGTTTAGTTTTCGAAGCAAGTTGCGACAATTTATCCATGAAAAATACTTATAAATGCAAGAAAATAAATGAATACACCCACTATCAAAATAAATCAAAACATTCACAGCCAAAATGAACAAAATATCCGTGTGTTTTCATTGGGAATTATTAGTTGTTTCATGCAGGTCTTTAAGAAAATGGGCGATCTAAGCTGAAGCCAATCCATTCTTTTCTAATCATTGCAAAAGAATGCTGAATCGATCTTTAAAACTCAATGCTAACGTTATAAACCAAAAACGGTTACATACAACTTAAAAATTCTAAAAAAAGGCAAAACAAAAAACAACCACGATTGTTTGTAACAGGTATTGCGAAGGTAAACATTTGTTTTACAACTGGAATATTTGCACCAATCCAACAAGGATAAAACGAAACAAAGTTTTTTATTCACTTCTTTTGCTAGTTTAAACTCCATGAGATATTACCTTGATAATCCATCGTCACTCCGTGTGCTTGGCGTTCGCGATCTGGTCCCTGTAGATTTTGTCAGTTTGACGCTTGAGAATCTCGACGTGCTTGAACTCTTCAACGAGCCAACGTTCGTAAGATTTCGATCATTTTCAAGCTGTTTTTGTTTGGAGCTGTCAAGCGACTTCAGTAAGCTAAAAAACAAAATTGGAGGAATAAATATCGCTTAAAACACAAGAAACTCGGCCGAGACAAACGTCTTAAATAATTACTTATAGTAATAGAGCCACGGTGGAGAATGCGAAACTTCTCCACCAACCATATGGCGCTGATCGCTTACAAACATTCACAATGTTAAAATGTTTGTTGTTACTAGATATTAATCAGTTACTGAATCAGCGTGGTGAATATTCCCAAAACATATCAACTAAAAGTTTCCACAGTTAAAGTGCGCGTAAATTTGTTCATAGTTTGTGAGGTTCTCAGCCAATCCGATAACGTCATGTGTTCTACTAAAAGATGAATATTAATAATGAAGATTTTAATTATTATACAAAATTTGCAGCAGCTGAAAAACAAATTGCATTCCAAACCTGTCTGCTTTATCCCGGTAATGCTCAGCAAACCTCCAGAATGCTCTAATATTGGGAAAATAAAAAAATCATTACTTTTTACACAATAATATTGCAAGAAAACATAATAAAATTTTATCAATAGAACTTGCAGAGAATGTTAATTTTATTAATTTATTCAACACGAGATTAAATTCAAAACATCAAACCTTGCTTATGAATTGACTTGAACTCACTGGAATCATTTTACATTTCGCGAGCGCTCAAAAATTTTCGATCACCTATGTCTCACTAAAAATGAACCGTTCTTCATATACATTCTATTTGGAGCTAATGAAATGACAAACGATCATGCCGAAAGAATCAGCAAAATCCACTACAATTTAAAGAATTCATTGAATTTGTATAAATACAAAAGAGTCTCTGTAAATACAGCAGCACAATTAATAGATGAAAACGTCGTTCATAAAATAAAAGCTAGAACTTGTAATGAAGACGCTGTAAAGCTTTGCCGAGCAATTAAACGGAGAATTGAAGCTTGCGAATTTTTCTTAATTCCAAAAAAACAGAATCAGAAAAGCGCTTGAACCTGCGGTAATATAATTTGCTTTCTAAAAACAAAGCTAAAAAATATTTCAACCCATTTTTTTTGGCGACGGAACAATGAACCGACACGTTGAAAGCATAACTGTAAACTTCAAAAGCCAAGAAATTAAATACTTTGTTCTTGTGCCAACAAAACATGAATTTTAGGATGTTATAAATGTTTTCCCGAAAACTGACTCGATGTTGTATTAGCTGAGCTTATTCAGAAAGTCTCAACAAGTCAAAAACAATTTTATTCAACAGATGTGTAAATGTTTTAGGTAAGTTTGTGCTGAAGTTGCTTGTCAGTTTCCTCTCGATTTCTATTCAATTATTGATAACTGTACGGACTTTTTGGATCACGTTCAGAAATTATTAGTACTAAAGTTGCTCAAATGTTATGATTGTAACAGAACTGAATTTATTCAGAAACGCCCTAGCCCTTAACAAGGGCCTCAATTCCGAGACACTCAAACGTCTTTTCAAGTATATATGTACAATTTTCAAATTCTGTCTATAAAAATGAAAAGAGTGGTCAACGCCGATGGCCGAGACCGTAAATGACAAATCCTTACTGTACCTTCTGGCGGCAGCACGTGCTTCAGCGTCAGCGTCTGAAAGCATTTTGGTAATCCCCTGTTCGATGTCGTACACGTGCCTAAAGGAGAAATGGAACCTTTCATCACCAGACATTGTGTCAGGGCTTCTTGTAAACAGTAACAAATTGCACTTGAATAGTACATCTCAGAACACAGAACTTTCATGGTCTTCATTTTAATCAAAGCTAACAATATATAAACACAACACTACTCGACTTAGACGACATCATATTCCTAACTATCATGTAAACTAACCGTGACAAAGAGAAAAGACTGGAGAGAGAATCACAAGTTTGAATTGTTTCCATGTTTTTGTCTTTAATGTACAGAATAAATATTGTAACTAATAAAACACACTAGAAATCAAATAAAAAAGTCTAGTTAAAATATTTGGTTTCGTGCACGCAAAGTTTTCTCTCAATTTACTGAAACTAACATTTGTTAACCAAGTCCAGTTTAGAATACACACCAACAAAACTTAATTGATAGCTCTGTAAGCTATACATCGCAGTAAAAGAATTTTAGAACTGAACTAACGATTATCACTGTAGTCCTCCGCCATCAAAAGGACTAAAGTACGATACGTCACAGATGTATAGCCTATAATCCAGTTTTATTAAATTTTCAAATTCGAATATTGCGTTTCTAGCGTTCTGATTGGTTCACTCAATCTCGGTTATCAGCTCATATACCGAATGACCATATATGAAAACTAACAAAAAATCTTGTTTTTCAATTAACTAAAAGTTTTTCGCTATTTTCAAGTCTCGACGGGTCCGGAAAACTCATGAAATTTAATAAAAAAAATATTCCATTCGCGCTTGTTCGATATGAGTTGATTATAGCCAACGCGCGCTCTTGGAATAATTGTTAAATATCTATCGAAACACTGACGCAGCATGCGATTTTGAGCCACATAGTTATATAAATGTTGTAAGACCAAGTGTCACTGACTCTCTATTTTTCATCTTTGATTTGATTTCTTGTTGAAATAACAGCAATCTCTGAATCGCTTTTTCAAAAGATGAAATTAGCTATATAGGAAATTACTATTGTTAAAGTTGGTGAATTGACGGTCAGTCCAAGCTGAACTATTTCCTGTCAATGTATCCTTGCACGATTTTACGATTATGGCCTTCAAAAATCAATCACAAAATAATATACTAACCAATAAACAACTCACCCTTTCATTGTGGAAGTTGACCAAAACTGAAGGAAGAGGTCCATATATTCTGCCACTCGCCTGGAGACAAAACAAAGGCAATTAAAAGTTATCAGTCCGAGGCACACGGTTCATAATTCAATGACAATTGGAATAACACCACATAAAAGTTTTGAATTCGGGGGGGGGGCGCTATACCTCGTCAAAGTAGGAATAAAGAATAATGAAAAACATTTAAATGGTTGTGGTTTCGTTTGGTAGAAAAGGAGCAGATTTGGTTGACAATGGTTTTTACTTACACGGGGATAATTGCTCTAAAGCAGAGAAGAAAGTTGTCAACCGCTCTAGCCCTTTTCCATCAAACCACTGCGAACAATATTCACCATCTAGGAGTCTTATGATAGTTTTCAAAATATCAGTAAACTTTCTGATGGGCGATGAAATATTCCAAGTAGAAAAAACGAAGATGAACCTGTACATTAGGTAATCAATGTCTTGAAGCACATTAAAACGATTTGCTAGTATGGTTGTTTAATCGAGTTTAAAAAACGGCGCCTCTCCTAGCATATGGTCCGCAAAACGTATTCATTTCATGTTAGTATAATACTACAACCAAATAGCTTTAAATAAAAACAGTAATTTAGTCTTACCTGCGAATGACACTAGACTTTGAAGAGAAGTTCTGTGTTATGATGGGGATAAGTCGATGGGCATGGGTGTTCTGTGAGATAAATAATACTTATCAACTCAGAAACTCTTCATGTGCTACGATAACTCCCTTTGACAAGCAATACAATTCTATTTTCCTGGTTTTCATCTTCTACGTAAAAATCTGAACCGTAAATGAAAAGTAATGTAAATCCCTATACACTGTTTGAACGTTGCAGATCCGTACTTCTGATTGGCTAATTCAATGTATATCTATTTACAAGAATAAGTCACTATGAGCCTTGGCTATCCAGGCTTTTGAGTAGCTAACTGAATTATTGGTTGATAACAAGAATTATTAACTTTAACGTCTTCGTTTTTGACCGATGAAAATTGCCCCAATTGAAATCACTATTGATTGGCTATATCAAACTGAAGGGAACAGTTGATCCAAAATATTGCGTCGTGGTGTTGTATAACTAATTAGGTACTGACGGAGGCCGAGCCCATATCTGCCTCAATTTACACCTTCTCAACCTTCTTATACTCCATTCTATGTTCATCCATTTCCACTAGACTACAACTACACATTAGACACGAGGGTCTTTAGAACCAATTCAAGATGTTAACAAATGCAGCACCTTCTACTCGGACCCTGAGTGGTAGTCCGGCAAGGAATCAAACCTGAGCCCCCCGCACAGCATAATGGCGCCTTACCAGCAGGGCTAACCAAGCGTAATGGCGCCTTACCAGCAGGGCTAACCAAGCGTAATGGCGCCTTACCAGCAGGGCTAACCAAGCGGATTAGACATTCATGAGTGATTTAAAAGTTAATAGTTTTCAACACTTAGTAAATCCACTGATCAATCTAATAAAACCTGTGACATGCCCCGAGGATGCTTGCTACCTGCAGATCTTTCAAGAGCTTGTCTAACGCACCTTAATAATAATTCGAATACAGGCATCTCCACACGTGGCCATTATCTGTTGAAAAACACGTATTTCAAGTTAGTAAAACCTTCAGTTCTTCACGTTTTTAACGACTAAAATATTTCAAAAGCACATACAAGAAAATTATAATCAAAAGGAGCGTAACTAACCAATGATCGAAACAACTACAATTGTAGCTATACCATAATTAAAGCATTACCCTTTAACTACAATTATAGCTATACTACGTCAACAACTAAAGTGCTACTGCTAAGTACTGCTACTAATACTAGTAACACTACTACTACAACTACTACTACTACTACTACTACTACTACTACTACAACTACTACTGCTACTACTACTACTACTACTACTACTACTACTGCTGCTGCTGTTGCTACTACTACTACTACTACTACTACTACTGCTGCTGCTGTTGCTACTACTACTACTGCTGTTATTACTATTACTACTACTACTACTGCTGCTGTTGCTACTACTACTAACATTAGTATTAGACAATAATAATAATAATATTAATAATAATAATAATATTAATAATAATAATAATATTAATAATAATAATAATAATAATAATAATAATAATAATAATATAGTAATAATTAACAATTTGACCTCGAGTGCGAATGAAAGTCAATTGTCTAAACAGCCGTAGGTCGAATTGGTTATTCAAACTCGTACTCAAACAAACATAGGTCTAATTCGTTTAGAATAAATCTACTAATCAGTCAAAAAAGGAATGTACGGGTCTCATTACTAGTTTGATCCGCTATCTTTTATCTACGAGTAGGCTATTGATCACAATTAGACCTTTAGTAGAGTAGCTAATTAGAATGCAGGATGCGTGTTACACCGTTAGTAAGTATAAACTAAAAGTGATATACAGTCAGGTAAATCATCTCTTTAATGATTTAAAAGGAACACTCACCTTAGCACTGTTAGGAATCAAATTCACCAGGGTTGGAAAAACTGCTTCGGCCGTGTGATCGAACTGATTTTTTAACTTTGAGGAAAGAAATCTGCAACCACAAAAACATAATAAACCTACAATTTCGGAAGTTTAGAACTAGATTAGTTATCACAAACTTTATGCCTTTATCACCATAAATAGGTAGAATATATTTTTCAATAGAAAACATCTCCACGTGCAATAAATAGTCATAATGAACCTCGTTTGCGTAGTCTGTATATAGAAATAACAGGCCTCGCCTTGATATTTTTCCATAAAGATCTGATTTTCCGTCAGGATTTAATGGAGCCGAAACCAATTTTAGACTTGGACACAATTTAATTGCGATGGATTAGTGTCCCGTCCAGGGGGAGTCAAAGACTCTCATCCGGCTCCATGGGCCACTGGGCTCGAAAGGATTTAGCCAGCTTAGCAAATGAACAGTAACTGTTTTGCTACTTTTTCAGCAGCGTTATACTCAAGTCTGCTCAGATATCTATAGCAATATATAAATAGCATAAACCTGAGTGCTGCATCTCTGTTGTAGCTAGCTAAATCCTTTCAAGCCTAGTGGCCCATGGAGCCGGCAATTATCTCCGGTTTCTGTAGTGTTAAGCGAATGAGAGTCTTTGACTCCCCCTGGACGGGACACTAATACATTGCAGGTTAGCTTCTAGCAAACGCTGGTACTCATTTACCTACCCCGGGAGGATGGAAAGCTGAGTTGGCTTAGGTGGAAAAGAAGACCACACAAATCTTCAAATCTCGGCAAAGTGCCGGGATCGAACTTGGGACCTTGTGCTTGGAAAGCATAGATCTTACCAACTGCGCCAACCACGTCTGCCCAGGCGGAAATGTACGGGAATACAATCATCATTATCTCAACTTTAAAACTCTAACCTGACGTATTGATACTTACGCAATCGTAATACAGGCTTCCCTCACAACTGTTGATCTCAGATCTTTTGCCTGCAAATTGAAAAAGTAAGTTCAAAGAAACGGCACAACACACGTTGTATACCGAAGTTATGAACCACCCGTGCGGTTATACATGAAATTTAACCAAAAGGAAATAAGAAAATGTGACCTCTGATATGATGTGTTACCAACTGAACTACGAAATTTTATGCCATGCCTTTAAAAATACAGCCAATCAGAGGCCTGGAAAACCGTTGCATATTCTGCGGTATCCAACGGGTAGTATTTCACCCCGGCTTTCCCGCTATTTCTTGCGAGCGACAAACTGTCTGTGTACGTTTCCGAAAAAGGCGAAATAAGTCTCCATAAATGTTTACAATGATTTCAATTTAGATTCATCAGTGTTTACAAGAGCTTAAAACGTCAGGACAAACTGCAGTTTTCGTTCTTCGTTTTCCACGCGGAGACATATTGTTAATATGTATAGTTGTATTTTTAAGGCATGGGATAAATTAAACGCCCGTGTGTATGTACGGAACATACAAGTGACACGTGGTGTATTCCACGGTATCTCACTCGAAATAATTGCATAACTACTAAATATAATATAACAATGATTTAGCTGAATTTGGATAACCTATCTCACATCATAACTTCCAGTACAGTAGCCGTACGAAAGAAGGACAAATATGTCAATGTTTAAATAGAAATCATTTCTTTTCAAACACTTACCGACAGTTTGAAAGCTCCCTCCATTAATTTCAGCTGGGTAAGGAAGTTATCATGCTCCAAGGCTCCAGTAAGAACCAACCCACGCACTTTGCGTAACTGAAGTGGGAACGAATCACGTCGTCAGAATATCCAATTACATTCGGGGTGACATATTATGATGCTATAACCATTATAATAATAATAATAATAATAATAATAATAATAATAATAATAATAATAATAATAATAATAATAAATAAAGACTATATTTAGGTGTTAAGTCTTTCTGGCCAGCCAAAGGCCTACTAATTGGAGACACCATCTTTACCACTCTAAGGTGGACGGAGACCTTTCACAGTTACAACACACACAAATAAACACAGATATAATCTCCGAGGGCCTACGGTTTAACGTACTTATCCGAGAAGACGTGAAAGTCGAACCATTTGCAGATGTTAGAGCAAAGCATTTTCTCCTCAATTATTTTACGACCCTGAGTGTTGATCCAGCCGGGAATCGAACCCGAGGCCTCCCGCACGATAGACTGGTGTCTTATCAACTGGGCTAACCAGACGGCGGTGAGTTAGTCCTGTTGCTTTGTAGTAATGCTGGCATACTGAGTTGTACGCACAAACTCTAAATTCTAATCTATCGCAAGTATTGATAAGATCGGTAAAAACGATTTTTGAATAATTGTTGTTTTTATGCTATAGCAACGTTAAAGTCGCCTGGATGACTTTAACGTCTTAGACAATAAAGTCGACGGATGTTAAATATTTACTAGAAGTCAAAGTCGTCTGAAGACTTATTGCTTCATCCTCCCAACCTGGGTAAGTCGTCTGAAGACGACTTTTAACTTGTTAGACGACTTTAACGTCCTTAGAATAAAAACAGTCAATGATGTCTAACTCATCCCTTCTCAACAATTCCCGATAAAATCAATTGATTTCTATCTATTTCATCGAATATTATTGATTATCAATATCATCAATCAGTCACTTTCAGTCCAAATTGAATTGTTAATAAATTCTCCCAACTCAGTGGCGGAGGCACGCAGGAAATAGCGTCTCAGGGGGGGTTACAAATTCAATATTTTCCGGGGGAGTACGCTCCCGGAGCCCCCTAGCTTTCTCGTGCCTGCGGCGCTCGTTGTCGGACGCCATCGGTGCCCAAAATCTTGCGCTCCTCCCCCCCTTCCCAATCAAAATTTTGCTGCCGCCGCCTCTGCAACAGGAACCCATACTATACACGTCAAGTTTCTGAAAATATTACTTTTAATCTTCAGCAGCTTGTTTGATCAATTCTCAACTTCTCATTGCCAAATGTCTTAGTTTGAATGTGTTATGTAAAGAGAAGTTGGGTGTTAACAACTGACTGTGGGACTGGAAGGATTAGGAAAACGTTTAAACACTAGCACTATTTTTCTATATAAATTTCTATATTTTTTAAAAATACATATTATTTTTCAATCTGAGGGTGAATATTCTTCATTTCTGGCCAATTTTAGGTTGAATATTCTTATAGTTTTGGGAATATCATTATCAAAGACAAGATGTGTATGTTTTTAAAATGACTGATGTCTGTGGTACGAAAAACGTTAAAAGGTAAAATAGATCTGTAGTGTATATATACAAAGTTTGGCAATTAGAATGTCATTGAAAACTATATTCTTAACAAAATTTGAGTCTTAAAATTAACTTCTTTTAAAATATTCTTAAAATCTTGCCAATTTCAACGTTGATATTCTTAATATATCTCCTTATTTAAAATACAATAAATAGCCTAGACTTGACCACCGTCTGGTTAGCCCAGTTGGTAAGGCGCCAGTCTTCTGTGTGGGAGGGTCGGGTTCGATTCCCGGTCGGACCACCACTCAGGGTCTTAAAATAATTGAGGAGAAGGTGCTGCCTTTGTTCTAACATTTGCAAATGGTTAGACTTTTGCGTCTTCTCGGATAAGGACATTAAACCGTATGTCCAGTCTCTCGACCCTCTATCGGGGGACTTAAAAAAGACCCACTTGTCGAAAAGAGTACGGTAGAGATCCCGGTGTTGTGGTCTGTCTGTTCTTCTGAGGGCATTTCTTGATGATATTATATGTGAGCCGTTCTAGCGGACTATCTAAGACCCTCAACTGTCAAACCTTGTACTTATCATTGTAAAGCACCTTTGATCATATACATATGGAAAAGGCGCTATATAAATTCTAAAGTTTTTTTATTTAAGAGCGGGAAAATAACGTACAGTCAAAAACACATTCTTTGTTTGATGATAGGATTTTGTCTTGAATAAAGGCTCATTGCTGAAGCTTTGTCCAAAAATTAACAATAATCGTGAACTGACTTCGCTCAATGGTGAAATCATGTTCAGGAGCACCATCATGCCAAAACATATTTCTTTTAAATTAGCGGAAAGTATTCCCTTTGTATTCGTAACTTCGTGCCTTGTTAATGAATAAGAAATTGCTTTACACACAATTTTTTGGTCCCAAAACCAGACTTGCAGCTGGAGCTAAGCCAGCTAAAATAAACTTTATATACAAACCAAGTGATGGGGCCACTGCTTATCTCTAGTTTCCGTAGTGTTAAGACTACAACTGATATCTATAATGCTTGCTAAATCCTTTACGAGCCAAGAGACCAATGGAGCCGGCACGTATCTCCAGTTCCTGTAGTGTTAAGATTACTACCGGTATCTATCTATAGTGCTTGCTAAATGCTTTTACCGGCAAAGAAGCCCATGGAGTTAGTGCTTATCTCCGGTTTCTGTAGAGTTAAGATTACTACTGGTATCTATAATGCTAGCTAAAGTCTCTACCAGCCAGGTGGCCCATGGAGCCGGTGCTTATCTCCGGTTTCTGTAGTGTTAGGATTACTACTGATATCTATAATGCTAGCTAAAGCCTCTACCAGACAGGTGGCCCATGGAGCCGGTGCTTATCTCCTGTTTCTGTGGTGTTAACATTACCTCTGCTATCTATAATGCTAGCTAAACCCCTGTACCAGCCATGTGACCCATGGAGCTGGCGCTTATCTCCAGTTTCTGTAGCAGGGTTCTCATTAGTAGCCGGGACCCGGGTACCGGTACCCGTTGGCTTATATCAGCGTCCCCGTGTACTTGGGTG
>JAOTRI020089877.1:0-15861 GCA_028564885.2 Zoanthus sanctaehelenae
GCATAAATAAAATTTAGAACATAATTATGAATCCAAGCATTATGTAGCCCGAGTAAACGCGTGTACACGCGTCTAGTCTTAGTAAAAACGTGCTTTAGCGAAACCGATGAAATTTAAGAAAAACACACTTCCCTCGTGTTAAAAAATCTTTTTTCGCATGGTAAAATGCTTGTGATTTTACAACTCGGGTGCCTAGCCCCTGCAGAAAAGAAAATGTCGATCTATGATTGGCTCCGAACAGTATGCGAAGAACACGCCGAAGTTAACCCGAACAACGAACATCTGCACAACAGGACAAAATCTGAAACGGTAGTTACGATTTAAAATTTGTCAAAAACTGAAATTTAAATCGTAAGATAAATAAAGCAATTCTCTTGCTTTCGAATTTATTAACATGTCTTTTTTGTAGTAAGTTCAATGTTGAAGTAAAAGATTAAAACTCTACGAGTGCTCTTAGTGTTTTCACACGTCGTCATCCCTGATTAAGTACCGACCAAAATCATCATCTGGTTAAAAAAGTCAGGAATCTGCATAATTTCACTACAAACTGTTTGTCATCGTAAAGTATATTGATTTCAATAATAGTAAATACGGTATTCAGTAAATCTGGAAAATGGTTGTATTCCACTTAAAAAAGGAAACAGAAAAACTGATAAAAAATATCGCAAATTGCTTCACAAAAAAAAGTCGGTGAAATTGCTTCGCTTATACAAAAAAGTATGTCAATTTGAATAACTTGAGTTTAAACTCTGATAAATGACAACCTTCGCTGGAATAAAAGCTCCATAAAAATCATTTAATTCATAATTTTATTCAGTAGTTTGAATTTACTGATGACTCGGCCATGTTTAAATCAAGTAACACGGTTAACATTCATAACCATAGACTTGTATGTTAGTGAGAAATAATCCGAAATCACGTGGTCGATTTGACCAATAGCAGTTGCGGACGTTTTTTCAGAGAACAAAAGTTGCTCATTAATGAGGTTTCTTTTCAATATTTGGCCACCGCGTGTGTTTATTTGTTGACAGATCTTTGTCATGAATATCGATTTGCGTTTTTTTTTTTAAGGAGGCCACTATTTTGTAAAAGGCCTAGAAAAGGCGGACGTGGTTGGCGCAGTTGGTAAGATCTCTGCTTTCCACCCACAAGGTCCCGAGTTCAGTTCGATTCCCGGCACTTTGCTGAAATTCGAATATTTGTGTGACTTTCTTTTCCGCTTAAGCCAACTCAGCTTTCCATCCTTCCGGGGTAGGTAAATGATTACCAGCGTCTGCTGGGAGCTAACCTGCGATGGATTAGTGCCCCGTCCAGGGGGAGTCAAAGACTCTCATTCGCTTAACACTACAGAAACCGGAGATAAGCACCGGCCCCATGGGCCACTAGGCTCGTATAAGGATTTAGCTTAGTATAAGAAAACGTCACACCTAGATTCCATACTTGTGCATAAAAAGCTCTGTTTTTTGAGACACGGTATTTACGTTTTCCATTATGGTAGTTATTCTTACGCATCGTCGATTTTTAACAAAAACAACCTGAGATTAAATGGCGTAAAATGTAGAGGAAGACCGTGGATGATTTTAAAACCATGCTCACAGTACTTTACCATGCATATTGTACCACTGATAGCATATAGAACTATTCTACCACTTTAAAAGGTTTTGTTCTGTGTGCAGATGCTGACTCATGTGTGCTCGCAGTCAGAGTACCACCACAAGGTTATTGATGCTATCATATTTTATATGAGGACCGCAAAAGAGGCCAAACCGTTTCAGACTATCATAAACTTAATGTTTAAAAGACCAATCCTTCCACAATTTCAGGTACCTTGTCTCGACTTACAGATCACAATGTAGGTTATGCAGAGTAAAAAATTAATATAGAAATATGATTATAATTTATAACCTATTTTTACTTTCCAGCTAGGTTTTAATCAAGTTTGGATTTAAAATTGTTTTAATTCTTAATTCACCTCATTTATTGGTAAATTACAACTAAACAGAGGGGACACTCGAACCTTGAACACTTGGCTCTACTGTATTTTGGCTTTTATCTCTCAATGGCTTTAAATCCTCCTAAACAAATGTTGATCAAATTTTAATGTATTTCTTACTGATGACTGTGTAGCACATGCGTGCTGGTAAAGATGCAGCCACTACATAGGGCACTATGGCCTCGCGGGTCAGAGGGACTAAGCCTAGCTGTACTGAAAACCTTTAAAAAGAGTGAGCCTGAATGTTAGCAGCCGTGGACAGCTGTTTCGGCCTTATTGGGCCTCGTCAGCACAACACAGCTAACAAACAGACTCATATTCCCACAGAAAATACAAAGTAAAGTAGAAGCCTAACGCTTGTGGGATGTGGCTGGAATATAAAATATAACTGTGTTGCACATGTGTGCTTGTAATGATGCAGCCACTAAATAGGGCACTATGGCCTCACTTCTACTTTACTTTGTAAATCTAACTGATTAAAATAAGGACTAGCTAGTTCTGTAGGTTAAAGAAAGTGAAAAGCACAAAGTGTTAACGGTTGGAGTAACCTCACTAGAATTAATAATTATAAAGACCTACAGTCCACAGAGTCAAGGTTTCATTTCAAAAACACACTTAGCCAAGTGCTTGACTCGCTGTCGAGAATCCATGCCTGCAGTTGGTCAAAATCAATTAGTTTATCCGTCGCTAACTGGAAAAAATATACAAATGTGAACGTGGACCTTGTTTCTTGATTGAACAACAGTGGCGGATCCAGGTCTACAGGTTTATCCGGTTTGTGTGAACCTGTGAAAATTTCCCATAAAAATAGGATTTCTCTTTGTGAATAATTCTAACAAGTAATATTCAGGCTTGCTTTGTGAATTGTTCCGAATTTAAAATAAAAATCGCTAGATCACTACCGCTGTCGCTCACAGTCTCTTGCAAAACACAGTTTTGTAACGCACGGGAGAATGAAATTGCGAGTAGGCCACGCAGAACACGAAAACCAACACAGGGCCTTTCAAAGGGCTTGCGAGATTTTGCAAACTGGTCAGTGTTGGCCATGCGAGCTTACAAACCTGTCAAGTTTCCATGCCATTGTCTAAATCAGACTGCAAACCGCTCACGAACTGGGGGAACACGCCACCAGACCTCCATAATGGAAGACAAGCAACTTGGCTGCTAGTAATACAGGTGTACACCAAAAAAATCAGCATGAAACCCCTCACAAAAAACCCTTAATCCGCTCCTGGAACAATGTACGAAACTGAAAGTTCACTTTGCATCGCACAGTACATTATTCAAATTTTTCCTTTAATATAATCGCTTGCACGGGGGTACGTACTGTATATTTGTGAACAAAGCGCTTGCATCCAATACACAATAAACTACAACCTAGTTTACAATCATTAAATAAGTTTTTATGATTAATTTATATTTCTTTCCAATGTTTTCTTTTATGAAGCGATCATTTCGAAAATTGTTATTTCTATTTTCTGTAGGAATTGTGCCTTGTATTTCTCAATGCAATTATCTCTGGCGCTCCTTCTTTTAACCAAAAAGTCTATCATCAGCAAGAACTTGAGAATGCTGGGTTCGACCCAGATCGTTTAGAACAGGTACTGTACATGTCTTGGTATGATATAACTATGGTAGAGCGAAGGGTTTTTAACAGTCTTCAACAGCAAATGGTGAAGTGATTCGAAAATTTTAAACCTTATGGTTGCCCTAAGTGCATGTGATAATGTTATTAATAATTATTGTTTTATAGTCTGTGATTATCAATAATGATGTAATAATAGGTAATAATCGGTGGTTCATTAATTAATAAGTCCTGAGTTTAGTACCCTGTCATTAGCCTGCCTCAGAAAGTACGGTGTCAGTATTTGATTGTAAATCTGAAACTTGATTTTACTAATTTAATTAGTTACGTCTTTGTTATTCTATTCTGATTGTTAAATTTAGGTTTTAAATATAATTTCAGATTTTCTCCCACAAAGTAGTTATAAGTGTTTTTTCAAAATAATATTTTCATTTTTCATTGGCGAACACGATTATACATTAGATGCAAGAGGTGTTATCGCAAACGATTTAATTTCGTCAAAGAAAACAGTATCAGAAAAATTGTGAAGTGGTTTATGACTTTCGAAAGGTTAACATAATTTTCTGATTAAATGATAAACGGAAGCTTTCTGATTAGTTAATAAATATGTGTATTTATGTAATTTCCTATTTTGATGATTTAAGTTTAGTTACTTTAGAATTCTTATCTTTTTTGTTGCTTTTAATATTGTATAATTACATTCTTTTGTCTTTCCCCAAGTGTCGAATACAGATCACAATTAAATGGTACTAGCAACTCTTCTTTTTTCACCTCCAATCAGGCATTCTGTAATTCCGCGGGAAGAAAACTTAAATTCACAATATTTTCACGTAATTTTCTATATATATACAACTTATTATAAGCGTGTTATTTTCTAAACAAGTATAAGCACTTACCGTGTTTTTATATAAAATTATTTTTCTTTTCCTGATAAATTTGAGTAGTTTACCACACAATAGCCGGTGCAAAATGGTCAAACAGACGGTTTTCCGCCGGTTACGGGCTTCTTATGACAACCTATGCCAGGCATTGTAAATTTTACACAAGTACATGACAGAAAAATAACTTAATAGTATTGTAAGGCTTGGCTGAGACCAAATTCCGCGATTTGAACACAATTCCGCGATTCTTCAGAGAATCCGCGAATTTCCGCGAAATCGCGGTTGCGCGGAATTCCAGAATGCTTGATTTAACAATAACTGAGATTTTTTAGTTTAAGTAAAAAATATTCTATGTATTGAGCTGGATTGAAATTGCAAGTGGCAAATTATTGCTGTAACAGTAACTTTTATTACTTCTGTAACCTCTGTACCCTCTGTGGTCCTTCTTTACATTTGACCCTCAGGGACCTAATGTTTCATCAAGATATGTTATCGAACCTTAACGAGTTCAATATTAAATTAATTTTCAAGTGTGAGTTTTAAAAAAACTTTTTAAAACACACAAGTGCAAATTACTTTCATATTGAACGAGTAAAAAGCTCGATTACTTATTAATTATAATTATACCTGAAAAAATTATAAGAAAGGGCCGGAGAAAAAGCTAAACGTGACAGTGACAACGTGACAGTTAACGGAAAACTGCAGTTGACAAAGAAAGTCGCTTCAACTTTGTCGTAATTTTTATAAATTTTGTGACTTGTAAGAATCATCTGTTGAAAAAAATTCTTTAGCCACGAAAAAACAATCAAGTTCCAAGTGTTGTCGAAGGAATTTATTCAAAAACATTTTCTCTGGCGGAATTCGCTGGCAGGACGCGCGTTGGTGGAAAGCACGAAGTTGAACTGAGCATTTTTACGTCAATCTTCATTATTTCAAACAAAGCATTTCAGACAGTCATCCATACGGCTTTACTTTTGCATGTATTTTTATTTTTTGTGGTTATTTTATTGTACGTATTGTTTAAATTTCAATCGCCAAATCACATGTTTTCAAAATGCTTTCTTTAAAAACCTCTCCCTCGTTGTCATAGAAACTTCTGCATTTTGATTGGTTTATTAGCTTTGTATTGTTTATTATCCAATCAGATTTAAATGATTGAGATTGTAATTGCATGAAATTACAAATTTTTGCACTGAATTACAAAATTATTGCAATGAATTACAAAGTAATTGCACTGCCCTTGGCCAATCAGAATCAAGTAATTTTTCATGTATATGATTACAACAGTAAAACTTAACTTTTAAGTGTGTTATTCGCTATCAATCAGCTGTTGAATCACAACATCTGTGTTTGACTGGAGGGTAAACTCCCCCCATGCGCTTTGTATCACATAATTTCGGTTGCAATTTGGAATAAGTAAGCACGAGTAGACCAAGAAAGTTAAGGGCTCGTGCACTTTGTGGTCTTTGAAAAATTTACAAGTGCTTATTTATTCCAAATTGCACGAGAAATCATGCGATTACTTATTCATAATATTCACGAAAAACATAACTACAACAAAAAATTTTGGCTGGGCGTGTTCTTTTTAGTTCATTCAACTGATTGGCTGAGACAGATTACAACTTTTGTCAAATGGAAAGTTTTACAAGACCGACAGTTTCAAAATCATTTTAATTAGAACTTGGAAATTTGCGAGGACTGATTTAACACCTTTCAAGCGTTTTTCTTTTATCTAAAGAAAACTCACTTTACAATAATTAGGAAAAGTAAACGTTCAATCAGAATCATCCTCAATAATGAACACTCGGTATTTACAAAAGCTGGGCTGTCGTTTTGAAATTTCAGGAGCTTGCTTCGAGCCATAAAGACGTATTCTTTACTGTATTTTATACTGTATTAGCTCTTCAATCGTTGTTTCGTTCGCAAAATCAAATCGTTGTTTGCTGTAGAACCCGGGCCATTTTCTCTCACGTCTTATCTCAAAATTTCCACCAATATGTTGCTGTAGAAACAGATCTAATCTGATTGGTTCTTGTTGGTTTCTTTTGTGTTTTGGCCAATGAGAAAGCATTTAATTTGTAATTTGCACTCGTGTTACAAGTTTGCACTTGTGTTACACATTTTGCACTCGTGTTATAGAAGAGCTACACTCCTTTGTCAGTCAATCAGAATTGAGTAATTTTTTTTGTATATTATTACAACCAGAAAGAGTTCTTTTGGAAACTTGTAAATTTATGATAGAGATTTCATAGTCATATTCATTTGTGCATATTAATTTTTGTAGTTTTATATTTACCTAATTGACCAAGATTGATTGGGAGTGAATGCTCTTAAAAATAAACATCCTTTGTTTTTAGAAAGCATAATTGGCCTTTATAACTATAATAATTATTTCATCTTGTCCTTAGCGCGAATGTTCAGGAAAAGTAACTCTGAAGATTTTACCTAGTTACCATGAAACACCAGCCTTGTGCCAGGTACAAGTCGTGTTTTTTATAAATTAATAGTAAATTATTGGACAATTATTCATCGAAACTATAATAATTTATATTACTGTATCAGTAATGATAACACAGTTAGCCCAAGTAATGATAACAATAATATCCTCATCAGGTTTCCATCTCTCCCAAATCAGGAGAATCGGGCTCGCAATTTAACTGCCTCTTCCAGAATACCCTATCTGCTGCTACCGTCACTGCTTCCTTCCACGATCTCAGTCCTTTCTCTCTCATTTCTTTTTGTATGGTTCTTCTCCATGTCTCACGTGGTCTTCTTCTTTTTCTCCTTCCATCTGGTTCCCATGCGAGAGCAATACGAGGGTGCGCATCACGGTCCATTCTCAGCACGTGACCTAACCATGTCCATCTCAGTCTTTGATCAATCTCACTAATTTTTTTAATGCCAGCTCTTCTTCTTATCTCTTCATTCGTAATTCTTATTGGCCAGTATATATTCAAAATTCATCACAGACATCTATAAAGGAATGTGTCTAGTCGTTTTTGGTCTTAGAGGGTCATCTGCCATGTTTCACATCCGTATAACAGCACAGGAATTACATTAGACTTTAATATTCTGATCTTGGTTTTTCTTGTTATTCGGCCGTACTTCCTTGCTTGTTATAAGCTGTTCTTGCGCGACCTATTCTCTCTTTTATATCATCCTCTGTACCGCCGGTCTTATTTACTCTTGCGCCTAGATAGGAAAAACTTTCAACGTCATTAATGACATTCGCATCCAATCGGATTTTTTCTGTACTGACCTCATTGAGCCTGAGCAACTTAGTCATAGCAGTACTAATGTTTAATCCTGTTTCTCTGCTATGCCTGTTAAGGTTTCGTAGTTTCCGCTGCATTTGATCTCTTGTGCTAGAGGTTAGTGCGATGTCATCTGCATAATCAGGGTTCGTACGGGTCATGGAAAACCTGAAAAGTCATGGAATTTAGAAGTTTATTTTCCAGTCCTGGAAAGTCTTAGAACTTCGGTTAAGGTCATGGAAAGTCATGGAAAATTTGTACAATTTGGATAGTATTGTACAAAAGCAAGATGAAAAGTATAGAAAACCAGTTCCTTGCACAAAATTACACACCTTTTACTAAATATATTAATCCTGTGCAATTGAGTTGAAGAGTTTGACTTTACATCTCAGAGATTGGATACATTCCTTCAGAAACACATTGGACAAGTGAGGTCTCTTTCAAGATTGTGGGACGTTCTCAAATCTCTTTTGAGTCTTTCACATGGGCAAGCAAGTGTAGAGAGGGGCTTTTCTATTAACCGACAGCTCATGCTCGAGAATATGAAAGAAACCACTTTTGTCGCCCAGTGCACAAAACATGACCACGTATTTAGCATTAATGGGCTTTGCGATTTGGTTATTTGCTATGAGCTACTTGTAGATCAGGAAAACAGTGTTATCATGCTTATCTTGAGGAGAACAGCAGCTAAAGGAACATGTTTCCAAAAGCCAGAACCGAAAAGCTGTGGATGAGGCAAAAGCTGAGTTGGAAAGCAAGAGGAAACGCCTCGAAAAAGAAATCGCCACCTTGCAATTTGATGTAGACGGATTAGCCAAAGAGGCTGAGGCCAAGATACAGCTTGAAAGGAAGAGATTTGGAAAATGTGTACAATGAATTGAATAAGCTTGTGGAAAAGTGTCAACGCTGAATTGAGCATTTGTCTGCTTACTTAGAGTACATGCATAAGGCTCAGTGCAATGTGTTTAGCAATGATTTCTTGAAAATATTTACCAAGAAACAATATAGAACAAGATAGAAATAGATACAGTGAAAGATGTGATTACAGCTCTTTTTTGGAAGTGAAGATATATTCTAACCTGTGCAGTTTCTGTTCATTGTATGACATGGGCATTCAATATTGTTTCAGAAAAACTGTTTTATGTAGCCATGCTGCATGAAGTCCTATTTTCTTAATTGCTGTTGCGTTTAACTGTTAAAAAGGAATAGCATAGCTTGTTTAAATATCCGTGAAAAAGCAAAATACTGAGGAACCAGTACTACAAGTTGTTATGTGGTTATATCTGTATAATCTGTACGGAAATAAAGATTCCTGAACATTTCTTTGGTTCTGGTTTATTTGCATGTATGCCTGTAATTACATTTTGAGTATTAATATTAATATCCATTTATGACATCTTGAGTTGATCATAGTAATGCTGCTACGTCTC
Source organism: Zoanthus sanctaehelenae (assembly GCA_028564885.2). Taxonomy (NCBI): domain Eukaryota; kingdom Metazoa; phylum Cnidaria; class Anthozoa; order Zoantharia; family Zoanthidae; genus Zoanthus; species Zoanthus sanctaehelenae. The sequence continues at coordinate 9,144 of JAOTRI020089877.1, forward strand.
AACGTAACATCTGATTCCTTTCTTCGCTCTGGTTAACATACCTCGAGGAGAGTAAATTGAGAGCAATTTTGACAGATGGAAACAACAGTGAAACAGGACTATATATATAGGTCATGGAAAGTCATGGAATTTCAGAAACTCAAAAGCGTACGAACCCTGTATAACAAAGTATCGTCTATACTGACACGGATTCTTGAGGCCTTGGTGCGTACCGGAGAAGTGATTCTTCATTGGTTGAAAGTTGGGGTAAGCCGTTTATTTTAGTGTTTTTCATAGGTAAAAACTGCATTTTCGTAATCTGTGTTGCTGCAACTCCGTACCTACTGACGGAGCCCAGTTTTGGATTACTCGAGTGTCGCTAGTGTAAACATTTCCCACCGTTTCATACATTCTTTGTAATTCTCAATTGGAAAAAACACCGTGTTTATAAAAACATAAATTTCCTTGATGTTTTGTCTGTAGAAATGAAATAAACGGCAAAGTTTTCAGAAAAATGTGTATAATACTTTTGTTAAAAAAGTTTAAGGGTCCTGAATAATGGCCTAAATTGCCTAGTAAACGGGGTATAAATTAGCATTTTATCATGCGAATTTCAAAACAAGTTAATTGAACCATCGAATTAAGCTTATGTTCACACGTACCGCAATTTGTTATTTGCAAAATGACTGATACTTAAAAAAAATATCGAATTATTTCAGGAAAAAATCGCTTCGAAAGGCAAGACGTTTGAAATGCTTTTCAGAGCATGCAAGATTGAGTATTCCAAAACATTTCCAATTTCTGGGAAATTCTTTTTTAATTTTCAGAATTATTCGTGAATCTTTACTAACTTTCTTTCTTTCTCTTACTATAGCAGTTTCAACAATGATGGAATAACAAAATAATTCCAAAAGAATACCTGTATGGATCCAGCGATCGCATTCATCGCAGCATACCATGGGAAGGTCGGACTCGTCGTTACGATAAACTTTGAGACACATTGGACAGAAATTGCCTGTACGAAAGAGTCTGCAACAAAAAACATGGATTAATAACTACACAGAACTGGACAATCGAGCACTGACTGTAAAACATGGATTAATAACTACACAGAACTGGACAGTCGAGCAGTGACTGTAAAACTAAATCGGGAGAGCCATTTTGTTTCGTTAAATTGGCCTTGGTACTGCACATGCAGTTTATCATGACCTGAGCTATCTCATACTTTCTATGTGAGAAAACTGAAATTGACCTCTTTCACTGATTAAAATGTTCTTTTCTCTGTATAATAAAGATTTTTGGCTTTAGATCACAAGTTCTTACAAAACATTTCCATCCAAGAAACGAAATTATCATTTTAAATGTCATTTTAAAAGCACCTTCCCAGAAAATAAATAGCTTACGGGATGGACAAAACACCAACAAGGCATCCGAATCGTTTATAACTTGCGGATACTATAAACTAATTGCGATTCTGAGCCGGTAATTCCACATTATATTGCCGGCTAGTTGGGAGAAAATATATTCCATATTGGCGGAGTGGGTCAGACACGGAGCCAATATGAGAAATACATTTTTTCCCAACGCCGGCAATGTAATGTGGAATTACCGGCTTAGAATCGCAATTAGTTTTGTATCGCGATTTTTTCCACGCGCGTTAATTCTGAGCCGGTGATTCCACATTATATCACGTCTCTCTTCCTGACCAAAATGTTGACTGTATAGCGATATTCCGAGTTATAGCTGAGACATTCTTATTTTCATAAAATATTTAGCTACATTGGCTATTCCAAATTCTCCGGCCTGCTTTGATTTTGTTTTAGTGTATAAATTCCCATTGTTTACAAGTTTAGGCGACTTTGTTTTCCTCACTTTTTGCCGTTTAAATAACCTTGAGCTCGATTCTTGATTATTTTGTGAAATTCTTTAACTGCCTACAATTTAACAGTTAGACCTCGAGAACCAATGGACTTCCAGTCAATATTCCGAATAAGACTCGTAGTCCTTGAAGCTGATAGGTCAAAATGTTTTAGTATAAATCTAGTAATCGGTCATAAAAGGATGTACAAATGAAATTATCTATGAAATCCTCTCATATTAGAGCAGAACGAGGATCGTTAATGTTTTGATCCGCCCTCTTTTCTCTACTAGTACGGCATCACAAATAGACCTCTAGTAAAGTAGCCAGTCAGAATGCAGGATGCGTGTTAGACCGCTAGTATATTACACTATAATATTATTGCACTACTTGCTCGAAAATAGCAGATAACTGAGAATAGCAGGTGACACGAATCTTGAACGAGCGGAGATGTTAGTGTTGCTCCGGAATGTTTTACATCAGTGCGCAGAGTCCGTGAGTCGTTTCATTGATACTTATGATTTATTACCTTGAACAGGCTGTACATAACGTCTGAATGAACTGTGCTTCTGAGCCGTCTCGTGGTTTCGTGTACTAAAGATAAAGGGTAAAAGTCGTGTGAGCAAAATATGTTCCTTTGGTGAATGCATAGTATAATGAAACTGTAGATGAAAGATTAAGTTACGATTGATCTGAAAGAGTAAAATGACGCTTTGAGTGGTAACTACTTTTAGTTAAAATATTGTATTTTCTACCCATATTTTCTGTAGTAATAAACGCCACAATCAAATATTTTTTTGGAAAATCTGGCAGCCTCGTCTTAATTCGCCCGCACAATGGGCTCGCAATCCATACATTTAGTTAGGTAAATTAAGTGGTCAAACAGAATCCGTTCAATTACGTAGGAATTGGCTTGTAATCCAGGGAAAAAAACGAAACTGCTTTGACCAAAGTTAGTCAGTTGTCCCCTTAATAAAGTAAATTAGAAAGAAAAAGCACCTCAAGTTAAATACTTCGAAAAAAATCTCAAGTCTGTCCCGTCAGTGACTGGGAACGTTTCGAAACACAAAATTTGAGAAGCATTTTCTCTCTATTTTCTAAAAAACTTCCATATAGAACCATTTGAAATATAGTAAAATTTCGAAAGAAAATACGACTATAGAACAAATTGAGCAAGCAGATGCAAGCCGAAAAGTCCAACTGAAATAGATAAGAACTTAAAAAGTGACTGTGTGCGTCTCTATAGCTCAACGGTTAGAGCGTCTAACCAGCGACTTGACTCCCCAGGTGAATCTGTAGCTCACTGGGTAGAGCATCTGAGCAGTGACTTGACTCCCCATGTGAGTCTGTAGCTCACTGGGTAGAGCATCTGAGCAGTGACTTGACTCCCCATGTGAGTCTATAGCTCACTGGATAGAGCATCTGTGCAGTGACTTGGCTCCCCATGTGAGTCTGTAGCTCACTGGGTAAAGCGTCTGACCTTTAATCTGAGGGTTGTGGGTTCGGTTTTTGTCAGCGATTTATAATTTATAGAATGTCTGTGAGCACGCAATTTGAGGAGTATTTTCTTTCTAACTTTATAGCAAGTTGCCAACTTCCAATTAGAGTCATTTTATTATAATGAAGACGTTTTACCTCATGTTTCCATCTGGCGGTAGGAGCTTCACCTGGAGTCTTCTTCAGACACGAAGCACACATCCCACACTTATCACAAGTCCACCGACCTTGATAAAAATACAATAGCTTTAGCACCACGTGCTGATAGAGTTCTAACTATTATAGTTTAAAATTGCATACGCTGTATGTATTCTTTATAACTGTAAACATAACTTATTATATGTTTAAAATATACAGTTTTCGTTCTTAAGGTTACTGAACGCCTTGGGCAATGGTTATATATCAATGAAAAGGTTATAAAATTCCCTAAACGAATTTTTAACTTTTATTGATCAAGATCTATCAATTGATTTCATAATTCGTTTTGACAACGTCACAACCGTCCTGTAATTTCAATAATGTACAATTTTTATGCGTTATTGAGACTGGCCGCCTTCGCAAAAGTTGTAAAAGTAGATGATGAAATTTCAGAAACTGTAAATAACTCAATCCCAGAAATAAAAAAAAAGTTAAAACAACGAGGACAATTACCGTTCTTAAAAGTTAGCTTTCATATTATTAAAAGTACAAATTTGCGTGAACAAATAATTGATTTGTTTTGAATGGGTTTTTCACCGAGTGTTTTTTGCAGTATCTTCAGTATTGTTATGAGAGAGCTATATTTTAATGTTTCTAAATGTAAAGCGCTTTTGTGATGTCTAAACATTCAGTATCAACTATGCCGTCGAATCTAATTTCTTGTTTGCTAAAATTCGTGCTTTTAGTTTGTAAGGTCATGTATACATCGCACTAGAGCAATGCAGTGAGCTAAGGCTAAATATTAGTAGATGAGAGACTGTCAGGTTGTCACCATTTTCGCAGAACGCAATATTCAAATTCCACTTTTATCATGGCTAAAAATATTAGACAAGAGTGGTAGGAGCACATATAGAGAGGCTAGTCACCGAAAGTAAGATCTCGCACGCTGTTGACGGCTACTGTGCAAGAGGCTCCTGTGTAGCAACATTCCAGCGAATCTTACAGACCAGACTGAGCAGTGTTACATAATTTAATATAACTTCGTGCCCCGCAAATCCCCCCCTCCTTCCGAATCAAGTCAACGGATAACTAGGCACCTAAGGTTTGCAAAACAGACTGGTAACTAAATTGTATCAAAATAGAAAGGCCACCAAGCTCACCATTAAAAATGGCGACTCGAAAAACAAAAGGCTGTGAAGTACAGCTTCACTTGATATTTTTCTTAGCAAGATGTTTGAAAGGTTGTAATTTTTCGGGAGCCCAAAACGATGAAATGCTCACGGAAATAAAGTCCGAAATCCTTTTACTCGAAAAACGCAATGATTAGAGCTTGAAAACAGCAAATTTTTAGCTTGTATTTTAGATATCATTGATTGCTAGTAAGTTCACTTTGAAGAACCTACACTTTTTATTGATTTCATGAATTACGCTTGATTGAATCGTCACTCAAACCAAAGTATTTAAGGGAGACGTGATATTAATCTTACTGTCCGTGTCCAAAGCAGGAGCGTGTCCGAAATGTTTAGCCATGCTGTGTGGTCAGGGAGTGTGTTTGTGTGTAATTAAAATACTCGCAGCAGTCCTGAGAGGCTGCCAAACAAGAGACGAGTTTTTGTCGGCCGACTAATCATCATGATCGTATCTCACCACACACTACCTGGTCTTCTGTCGTGAGACTACAAGTTTTATTTGTTGGGCTCAACGCGCCGCGCCGTTCCACTATCGTCAATATCCGCTATGCTGCATTTTGAAGCATAATCATGTAGCAATATTGCAACGCTATTGGTTGAAACGTGCTTCCCATGACTGTCGTGCACCGCCAATACTAGCCGATAATTTATCAGCCGACGCTTTCAGATCAAACATGCACAATTTTCCTTTGCGACAAAAAATTTTGTCGTAAATCGTCGTAATTTGCCACACGTAAAAGATTTTCCCTCGGTCAACAAAAAATCAGGGGTCTTGCGACAAAAAATCGTAAAGTGTGTGGCGGCCATAACCGACAATTCTAACTGAATAGCTACCACCAACATATCGTGCGTATTACACTAAAATTGGGAAGTAATGGAAAAGATCGAACAAACCAACTGGGACTTGCTTCAGGCCAACACAAAAGCTGTGATATCCACGGTCACACTCGTCACAGAACAACATCTTATCCTGGATACAATAAAAAAGTTATTTCTTGACAGAAAAAGATCACTAACATGATTTTTATCAGAGTTAAATTACCATATAGGGTATTTATCGCCAGCTATCATTTTAATAGCAACATAACTGGCTGTACTAAATTTTTTACAAGCCAAGTGGCCCATGGAGCTGGTGCTTATCTCCTGTTTCTGTTGTGTGAAGATTACTACTGGTATCTATAAAACTAGCTAGATCATTTACAAGTCAAGTGGCCTATGGAGCCGGCGCTTATCTCCTGTTTCTATTAAGTGGATGAGAGCCTTTAACTCCCCCTGGACGGGACACTAGTCCATAGATGGTTAGCTCCCAGCTGATGCCATCCTTTCTACCCCGGAAGAATGAAAAGCCGAGTTGACTTATTCGGGAAATAAATTTGTGCAAATCAATTCAAATCTTGGCAAAGCTAGCATTGAGCTGGGGGCCCTGTCATGGACAGGCAGAAATATTACCAACTGCGCCAACCACGCCCGTCCTTTACAACAATATAAAAGCTAACAATGATAAAAACGTCAAGGCATTTATATATAATTATAGTTTTAGAGGAAGTATTCGTTTTGAAAAATTGGAAAATTTGGGCACAAAATACAGGTATTTCAAATCAGGTAAATAAATATTTATCTTCAATTCTTTAGTTAAGTAAAATCTTGGCGGTTTATGACAGAAACACAAGAATCTTGTCAAATTTGAAAAAGCGTTACTCAATTTCAGCGAATGATAAAAAAAACTGATTACAGATTTACAGATATCGTACAGTGGCTCTTATATCTGACTGTCCTGACTACCTGTTTCGAAGAATTGCTATTGATACCGTAAAATCCCACTTGTAAACCCTAGGCTTATATAACTTCATAAGAGTTTTTTTTTTGAGAGGGGGGGGAACTTATAAACGGGATGGGGGTGGCTTATATGCGGAATAAAAAACTGTTTCGAACGACGAAATAAAACGTATCTCAGAAACGAATTAAAGTTAACATACCATTTACTTTTGAGGAACACACTTGTCTTATACATGTACATTAGATGGGCTTCTAAACGGCGAAGGGGGGGAGGGCTTAT
>JAOTRI020089888.1:0-15860 GCA_028564885.2 Zoanthus sanctaehelenae
ATTAATTTACCTCACTTTGTGAGGTGTTTTTATTCAAAACACAATGACACACTTTGTCCGCCGTGAAGTCGTCATGATGGGAACAAATATGAACGTCCAAATTGAGCACGTGACAATTCATATACAATACCTCAGACAAACTTTGAAATTTCCATTGGTTTAGTTTTTCATATATGAAACCTGCGCGTTCGTCGATTGGCTGAATTTTTGTTTCGGAGCTAATTTAGACGCCTATATTTGTGCGGATCCTATTCAACATTAACACACGGCTTGCGTTGCTGACGTTGTTAATGTACATTCCACAATTTAGATATGAGGTCAGCGCCGTTGTTATAGTGAAACACTGTGGTCCATGCACAGCTTCCAAACATTATAAATTGACTTATAGATTATCAAAATATTAGATCGGAAAAAACTACTTTTTTGACGCACTTTTCCTGTGAAGTAATTTTTTCTGCCCCCAAAAAACTTGTGCTCTACTTTGATTTTGTAGGAATTTAAATGTGTATTAAAATTTATTTTCCTTGTTTTTAGTTGCTCCCAAGTTCTCCAATTCACCTACAGTACCTGATTTAGTGACGGAAGGTGATTCACTATCAATTGCATGTTCAACCAGTGAAGGTAACCCCACCCCAGTGGTGTCATGGATGAAGGGTGAAGTAAACATCTCATCAGGGTGGGGAAGGGCTAACCTTAACTTTACATCAATCAAGAAAGAGGACAGTGGAAGTTATAAATGTGTTGCTGTAAACATGAAAACAGAAATACAAAGCATTATACAGCTGGATATTAAATGTAAGTTTTTACCTAAAATTTTTGTTTTGTTCTATAGGTTTAATGCGTCAATATTTTAATTTGGAATTAACTTTTTGGAAGGATGAAAGGTAAGTTAAGTCAAATGTACAAGTTTCATTCTGTTTTTCCCATTGGTCTGATGTTAAAATAATTGTTTAAAAGATGTATTAAACTTTGCATTGTATCGGGTTGGTTTTAAATTTACATAAATAACTGAAAAGAAAAGTTAATGGAAATTTTTAGTAAATATGTTGCTATTCACAAAAAAGCTGCTATCACGACAGCCGTGTAGCTGGACTTCAAATTTAAGTTACGACACGCAAACTTTTTTCAAGTTCCATTATGAAACAAACAGCAAATGTAGATCACTGTTTATAAAGTGTCCGATTAGTTTAAGAAAGGATAAACGTTTTGTTCCATTGCGCCGCGAAATACGCAATAAGGATAAAAATCCATGTTTCGTTTGTACTATATTCCTACTTTGGCAATAATTTTCAGCTTTTCCCAGTCAAGGTTTCAACGGTGTTTGACTAGATAACAACGATGACACATATTGTCTTGAATGAAGCGCTTCCTGCTTCATAGCTTCCAAAAACTCCGCTGAATGAAGACCAGTTGATATTTCCGAACCTAGCCTTTTTTAATCAGGCAAATGCAGTTTAACAGCGAAACAGCTGAAACATCCATTGAATTGGCATCCTTCACTTTTTACCTTTCATCGGACATTTATTAAGTACAATAATATTCAATTTTTTTTTACAAGCAATGAATAAAGAAATCAATCTGATCCCGAAGCCTTTGTCTGTAAAATGTTGCTTAACAGACAAACTTTACTCCTCTGTTACTTGAAAATTACACCCCTGCTAGATAAATAAGCTTAGGCTTTACTAAAGTTTTCCTCGAATAGTCATTCAATGTTTTCCTCCACTTTGGATTTTCAAAAAATAATCACAGCAATGTGAATTGATTGGCACGTGTAAGTAAAGACACCCAAGCCGCACCAATCAGGAGCTCCGTTCGCTGGCGAGCGAAGGTTTTCTTTATTCCCCTCCCCAACCCCCTCTTCTCTCTTTTTTGTTCTCGCCTCAATTTTGCGCGGCCAAAAGCCAATGGAAATATGTACTTGCTACGAAGGCTAAAATATTTCCCCCTCTGTATAGATTTTTTTTGGTTATTCCCTAGCCTCTTCACTTTTCTCATGGTTTATCTCTTATGAAAAATGTGATAAAGCCTCATTGTTGTATATAGCAGTCGTAGTCACGGTACCACGGTAATGACTGTATTTTCCGTTTTCCGACACGCTATTGCAGTCAGACTATGGGGTTCCCAACGCACCACTCGAAAACAAAATAGGAATGTACTTATGCCGCTCAGTAAAGTATTTACATACTTATGACATCATCACACAACACCCTTATCAAATTCTCTAGCGTCTTGATTATTATCAGTATGGTTTAGAATCCTAACTATGTGCCAAGGAACATAAAAACGTTTGCGTAAAACTTGGCTTCATTCATTCACAAATACTTCTTGTGAAGTAAATAACACTGAATGCGAGCTAATTAAATATTATCTGATGAGTGCTACGAATTCTTGAATGTTACGGTAAATTGGACTTTTGATTCATAGATTTTCATTCTATATTTTTGGTCTTGTTTGCATCTGTTACTCTCAGATTTCTCTATCAAACAAATTAAAACTATGTAAGATATTTTTTAGTGAAAAAACAATTACAGTATAGTTTTTGAGTTTATACTCCAAAAATTTGTTTTTAGTAAACACTTTAGAAGATTTACTTTTTTAAGCAATTTCCTACAGTACTAACAATAGCTTTATTTTATATCAAATAATGATTTTTTCACTTTTATTCTGAGTTTTTCTAAAGCCGGACAAGAACAACAACGTGGATAAACAGTACTTAAAAAATGATATTTGCCAACAAATATCAGAGCATCTCTCCAAATTATGTTAGTTGAATTTATCTACACGAACTTGTGTTACTTGTGCTACTTGTGCAAGAGAAACACTATTAGTTGCTGCTAACTTGCTTCATTTATCAAGTATTCATGATCAGCCGTTCATTTGCAAAGGCCAAATACACGTTTTATAAATCTAAAAAACGTTCTCTGGTTAAAAGTTTTAGTTAAAAATAAAAGCTTTCCACTATCTATCTATAGCCTTAAACGAATAAAAAAATATAAAAAACGCGAACAGAATATATACAAAAAGGGGTGTGAAAAAATTTAAAAACTAAAATACAATAGAGGTGGGAACTAGCTAACAATATGAGTGAGAATGATCTAAGAACTACAATAAAATAGAATATTGCCTGGGCAACGGTTTAGAATTATTGTCCGCGTTAACAGTTTTTGCAGTATGCCAAGATTCCAAAGTTTTTCTAACACGGTAGTTGCCTTTGTCGATTACGCAGGCATTATTAAAGTCAATAGAGTGGTCGTTCTTCCATTTTTTTTATTCGTTAAAGGCTATAGATAGATAGCCGAAAGCTTATATTTTTAACTAAAACTTTTAACCAGAGAACGTTTTTTGGATTTATAACATGTCTTATCCTGGTTACGGTGTTATTTTTAAATTTATAAATCTTATTCTTAAAAATTAACTTTCCTTTGTAAAAGTTTACTCCAACAGTTTACTATTTGACTATACTACCGGACCATTTTGATCATATGAGGTTTTGATAAAGTTGTTTTAATCTTCAAGTTCAACTCTTTCTAGCACCTTTGATGCTACTTATGGCAAAAAGTGTTAGCCCAAGTCAAGAGTAGTCTGTTTTACGGAATGCGGAATCAAAACGCTTTTGATTTTCAAAACATTCTGCTCAGGTTTTATTGCAAGACTTTTTTCTGGTTTCGAATTAAACTTTTGAAAAAAACAAAGGAAAACCTATTACCATACAAGAGCAATTTACTGGGATTCATTGAAAAAAATAAACGTTTTAATTTCATATTTATAATTTTAACAGTTCATTCAATTTTGTTATTAAGAATACAAACGACGTCATATTTTTTGCGTGACATCATAGATAATCAAAAACCCTGGACGACCACGAGTCCCGGCCAACGGCGACCTTGAGTGAACCTAATTTATTGCTATATGCTGTTGCTAAAGGAGGCCAAGAAATATAAAAACATCTATTGTTCAAATTACACGTGGAAGTGCTTCGACAGAGCTCCACGATTTCATCTGTATCAATATTAGCAATATTGTCCTTTAATAGGACTTGAGGTTTATGGATTTTACAAACGTTCTTTAAAAAATGGGCGTACCCTAAAGAATATCACATTAACTTACAAAAAGGATTTTCTTGTTATTATGACAAGTTCAATATTTGGCTCCTGGAGACAGGCGGCTTTGCTCTGACTTGTCATGTGACACGTCACGTTGCTGCACCCTCATTACGTATTCACTCCCCCAGTGGTAGTAAGTGTTGGCCGCCATTTTCAGTTTGCATTTCGACGATATTTGGGGTTCAAAGTACAGTTTTACGTCCATAAATGCAAGTGGTAGATACAGTTATCGTCACAACTCGTTATTTGCATTGAATTTAAATTGTTTTACATTTCTTGAATCCTTATTGTAAATGACTGACAACTTGGCCAATGGCGTTAAGCTGGAGAGCCCTGGAGGTACTGAAACAGCAAGCAGATTATTCTTTCTTTCATCGTAATACTTTTGTAATAGTTGCAAAATGACTATATTCTTAGTAGTACTTGTTTGTATTATTTTGCAGGAAGCGAAGGAGAGACGGGGGTCTGCTTGATCTGCGGAGATCGGTCGACAGGCAAACATTACGGAGCAGAAAGCTGCGATGGTTGTAAAGGTTTCTTCAGAAGAAGTGTGAGAAAAAATCATGTCTACACTTGCAGATTTTCGAGAAGTTGTATTATAACTAAAGACAGAAGAAACCAGTGTAGGTTTTGTCGGTTGAAGAAATGTTTTCGAGCTGGAATGAAGAAAGAAGGTTAGTGATGCAAGTTGGCTATGCTTCTGATAAGGTGTTGTTGTTTCAGTTTGTGTTGGTCAACATAGAATGTGTACCAGAATAATTTGGAAGCCCTCAAAGAATGAATAACCATTTGAATTATCAAATATTTTGTAAATTTGATAAAACTTTATGCAATTTCTATTTACAGAGTTGTAATGAGCTATAAATTTTGGGGAAGAACCCATTGTATCGTTGCGTGTATAAATTTGTAAATCTATGCGATGTTGTTGTTAATTCGTGTAGTATTTCATGCAAGTATATGTATGCTAATTTTTACTTCATTTCAATGGCCTAAATGCGTGGTAATAGAATATTTGTTGCTAATCGCAGCTCAAAATAATACTAAAATTTTATATTTTTGAAAGTTTTAATCAAAACGTCCGCGAGAAGATCACGAGAAATTAGTTTCCACTTTTATGTAAACTCGGGACTTTATGCCTTGTTCATATGCATCAATTGGTGCCCGCGTTTTTGTGTTTTTGAATAATTTAGCATTTGAAAATTAAAGTTTAAACTTTGTTGACATTGCATATAAAAATTATTGGTTAACATTTTACAAAAATATTTTTTTAAGTGGCGTAATTATACTCAAAGGTTTATTTTTGTATTGTAGTATTTTGTGCTCGCAAGCTCTCAGCACAAAATCTCATATTCATAACCTTTGCAAACATTTCATATGCATTTGCAAGGTTGGTAACCAACTCCCGGAGATTCTACAGATGCAGATCAAATAACACTTCTATTTTAAAACATGTGATAAACTGTCAGCATTTAAAGCTTCAAGGTTGATTAATTAGTTAATTGTAGATTTTTTTGATATTGTTGATCCAGGAAAATGTGTCTGAACAGATCAGATTAAAATATCTATTTTGTCACTACTAGAAAACTTTTAGTCTCACATGTACAGCAGATAATGACTATCATTTGACAAGGTACAATTTAAGATTGTTTAATTCATTTTGTTATGTAATATTTAAGAATGATTGTTTATTATGGTATTGATGCTCCCAAATAGTTGAATAAGAAGAGTAAATCACTATACACTATTAAACTTGGTCCTGAAAAGGTTTGAAACTGTCAATATCCAGGTCTGGAAAACTTAGGACCAGTCATTCAAAAAAAAGCCAATTATTGTAAATCCTGGATTAAGATTCAGTCTGTTATTGTTTACAGTCTAACAGAAAATGGTGTGAATAATAATTTGGACTCCTAAAACAGGTGGAACAGTAAATTTTGGAGGTGAAATAGACTAACTTCGATTTATTAAAATTCAAAAGAATATTGTCTTGGAACTTTATAATGGTTTATAAATCTGTTCTAAGTTAGTGCAATTTTATTTTAGAACAGTGCCACTATTACAGATTTTATTTACTTTGTTTTCACTTTTGTTCTACCAGCTGTACAGAATGAAAGAGATCGGATATCTAGAAAACCTGTCGAGGAACAAGACAAAAAGTATGGTTTAACAACACAACTGCTTCTCTCTGCTGAAATATTATCACGACCTGCTCAGTCTCCTCCAGGTGAGCTTTGTTTGCAGGCAGTCAACTCTTTATTAAGTAACTAAAAGTTATATTCAACATATTCTAGGATTTTGATGTAATGTATACCTTCTCATCATAATCATTACCATGTCTTCTTGCACTACTTTATCACTGTACTTGTCTTCTTAGTCCAACCTACTGGGCTTGTATATTCCAAGTTCTCCAAATTTCATACGGAATTCTCATCCCAACCTTAATTGTGACCAGGAGTATGCACACTGTAATTTATGATAATTTTGTAATATTTTAATTAGTAGATAAGCAACCATATGTGTCTTTGGCAACAAAAGTATTTTTGTCTTTTAAAGAAGAACAGTTCTTAATCCTTTGTGAAATGTGTCACGTCCAATCTTATTGCAGTGAGCAGTAAGGGTGTAATTTTCAAATGCACTTGGCAATTCTAGAATGTCACTTGCTTTCAGTATGCACGATGTGTTACAACTAGCAGTTCAAATTCAAATGCATTATAATGTTCTCCCCATGTTTTCACCAAGAGCGGTGCTCATAACTATTCATGAATATGTGCTAATTAATATTCATGAATGTTATGACACAACACTGCTACAAAATGTTTAACACTGAGGTACTTACGGGATATTTTCGCTGTTGTTTACAATGTTGACTCTTAATTTTTTTCATAAAATAACATTCAATACTTCCACTTGATTGCTTCGCCATGTTTGCTTTGTTATAACAGTGAAAGAATGCGCTTCTTGTGTGAAATGCATGCTGCACTGTCATCCGGTGGCATGGTTGCTTTTGTTCTCGAACATTGCAGAAGACTGGGTATGAAATTCAAGATGGCAGACATTTGCGAAAAAAGACATGAGTCGGGCAGATTTCAAGCTTAAAACTCTGTTTTTCAAATTTTCTTGATGGAATTTTGATATATTTCAAAATTAATTATTCATAATTGACCAAAGAGCAGAGCGGCACTCAGACATAAAGAGTATTGGTGTGCCACAGGCGCCGTGATCTGGGGAGAACACTGCATTATATGCCAAAACTGGAACAGAATTGTCACAATAACAAAAATGGTGTATTCACAGCACTCACTTTCTGTTTGAAATAACAGCACTCATGATGTTAATTTATCTTTAGCTTTTAAGTTATTTGTTAGGGCCATTACCTTTATTCTATTTTTTTATTGTGTTATTTCAAGTGTAAAAATATTATAATTATGGGTAAATAAAGAATTGTTGTTTCCATTATTGTTGTTAGTAGCGTAAGGTAGATTTTGCTTTTGTTAATTCATGTTCACATGCTTGCATCCTATAAAACCTTAAAGTTTTCTTCTGGTAAAGGAATTTCTTTGTATTCTAGAATCAATATCTCTGGATAAGGAAGCATCATACCATGACATATGTGAGTCAATGCGTCAGCAACTGCTTATTGTGGTTGAATGGGCCAAACATCTTCCCTGCTTTTGTGAACTGGCTCTTGATGACCAGGTTGCACTTTTGCGAGCCCATGCAAGTGAGCACCTGGTACTTGGTGTAGCTCGAAGATCCATCAAAATGAATGACATTTTACTACTTGGCAATGATTTAGTTATACCCAGAACAGCAGCTGATGCAGAAGTGGGCCGCATTGCTACTAGAATTCTTGATGAACTTGTGGATCCAATGCGATCATTGAAGGTTGATGATACAGAATATGCATGTATGAAAGCCATTGTATTCTTCAATCCAGGTACAGTTTAGAAGATATACAGTTTACAGTATAGAATTGTATAAAAACAATGATGGCGTTTTAGAATTTAAGTTTGGTATTAAACATTGAGCAAGAGCTTTTCCTAAAGAATTTGCAGTACTTCTTTGATTTTCAAAGTGTTTGCTGCAAACTGAATCATTGGCATGTCTCTGAGCTATGTAAGTGTTTTTAAATGTGTGAGGCCCTATCTGTTTTCAAATGTTCTCTCACTCTTGTGCTGTTATGATGAGAATTTTCTCCAAATATTCAAGTATTATTAAGTCTGCTACTCAATCGCCAGTTTGGTTTATCAAATGACTTTCTCATTTTCTTTCAGTTGGTAAAATTTTATTTCAGCAGAAGTAGAATCATATTATTTTATTATAAACTAAATGCAAAAACAGGACTTTTAATGAAACCAAATATCACTTATTGTTTTTGAAAAAAAATAGTGGAGTATATTTATTAGGTTTCATTAGAAAACTGTATTTTTAAATATGATTGAAGTTGTACGTATTATTTACATTGTTTTGCCTTAAAGTGACCTGCTTTTTTTAGATGCAAAAGGGATCAGTGACCCACAAAAAATCAAAGCCCTGAGGTCAGAAATTCAAACAACACTTGAGGATTACATTGCTGATCAGCAATATGAATCCCGTGGCAAATTTGGAGAAGTTTTGCTTCTACTTCCAACGTTACAAGCAATTGCATTACAAATGGTTGAACAAGTACAGTTTGCAAGACTGTTTGGAGTTGCAAAGGTTGATAATTTATTGCAAGAAATGCTTCTTGGAGGTAATTAAACTTAGATTCGTTTTTGCTTTATTGAAGACTGAAATTTCCGAGACAAATTTTGAAGCAGTATTACTCATTGCCCAAAGTATTTTATATGAATGTATTATCTTCTTATATCTTCGTCATTACATCTTGAGAGCTTTACAGCTCTTTCCAAGGCAGTGTTGAATGTTTTAAGTATTTTTGATTTTCATTTCTGCACATGACCAAGTTTAGTAATAACAGATAACGACAACCCCTCAAAGGTGTTGTGGATATCTACTGAGATGCAGAGCATCAGGCTATGTTTATAATGCTAGATATTGGCCCTGGGGGTTGTTATTTTAGTATTTACCAAAAAAATCAAAATGTACGTTATTTTCAAATAAAAACAAAAAAATAATGCATTGTTACAAATATATTTTTTTATTTTTAGCAGTCAACATTTCTGACATTTTGATTTCCACTCTAAAATCAACTCACAGTCTTGGATATTGTGAGTTGCAGAGCCAATCAGTGCACGCAAAAATGGATGTTGGTTGCTTGGAAAATACTAATAAACCCTATTTGATCAACCAATGTGTAAACTACACAAAGTAATAATATCAAATAAAAAAATTTCCCAACAATTTTTTTATTTGTAACTGTCACCCCAGAAAATGGTTACAAAATCAACTGCGTCAGGTTGTTTATGTTCTTTAAAACTGAAGGAAGCAAAATTGTTTGTTTAAGTATATACAAACTTGGTGATGTTAATTCTAGCATAAATTACTTTTGGAATATTTTCCCAAGGTGCAGATACTAAAATTTCTACATGCTTAGAAACGGTTTTACTCAAAATGGAGAGGTTTTTTCAAGTTTACGTTTTGTACATATAACTAAGCTCACCAAGTTTGTATTTACTAACTTTTATTGCTACATTTCCTTGAAATAGGAAACGTAGATGGTGGAATTCACACTATGAATTGATCATCAGGTACCAATATCGCTGAACAACTTGATGCTGCAACCATGGTTACCTTTTCATCATCTTCATCAGTACAGAGTCCAGACACCCCTTTGCCTTCTCCGACTAATGACCAGTTGTTTTCCAACACTAATGTGAACAACAGCCATGCAACGCCGCATCTTGTTGGCCCACCCATAGTTGGTCCAAGTTTGCCAAGTTCCAGGTCAACTACCACACCAATTATTCAGCATTTTTCAACAGACAGTGCACAATCTTCTGCTAAGCGACTAAAGATTGAAAAATATGATACGTGAATCCTGCTATCTCTTAAAATGACGTAGTGTTGTAGCTGCAAAATATTGAAAAACTATTTTTGTATATCGAAATACTAAAAGGCATTATTTAGAGACATACACAGCAAGCGTTAGCCTCATTGTGCTCATTGTAGCAATATAAGGTAGTTTGGTATTCAGTGGGTTTAATAATTATACCTGTTTATTTGTGGAGCTAATTTTATTGTAATGTTATTCATCAAAATTAACTAAAGAAGTTAGTTAGAGTATTTATGTGTAGCATACAATCATTTTTAGTGGACAATATGTAAAGATTTAATAACGGATAGTCTACTTTCAACCTGGTTATATCAGGTTTTAGTCACGTGAGTTTTCTCGAGCTTATTGCTGAGACGAACATTTTAGAATTATTTGACCATCAACTTCAATTAGTTTTTCAGAACAAAATGTGAATTGGAGCGAGGTTGTGATAAAAACTGAATTTACAATTTAAAGGTTCTTAGTCCGTCGGTTTTTAGAAGCGAAATACTGTGACCAAGTAAGTTTGTGCTTACTGTAACCACAATCTTACATAAAATCATCATAAATAATTTGTAAAAAACAAACATGTCGTTTCGGGTGTAATTCTAGTATGATCATAGTGCTTACTGATTGATAAGAAAATTCCAGAGTAGAAAATATATTTTTACTGCATCCATCCCCAAACTACCCCATACACAGCTATGAACAACGCCTTCAAAGTGTCGCAAATTGGCTTTCCTCAAATTACAGTAAGAGTCTGTTTATATGTGGGCGGGCCAGTCCGGTTAGCGAGATTACGAGGCCTTATTCCCTTATAAAATTATATTTGTGTTTATATGAGAAAGCGAGCTGTCCCGCTTTCCGGGATCTTGTCTGTCGTAGTGGCCATCTCGGGATGACTGGGTTTTTTTTCATATAAACGTACCATCCCTTTTGTCGGGACGAAGAGCTTACTAGTACGCATGCGTATTCACTGACTTCAACTAACGCAAAATCAACATGGCGTTCAAGTGGTATGAAGCAATGATTCAAACTTTGACTGAAAAACTGATTAATTTCAAAACACGAATGGCATGTAAAGGGCTGGTTAGCCCAGTTGGTAAGGCGCCTGGCTATTGTGCGGGAGGTCTCTGGTTCGATTCCCGGCCGTACCAACACTCAGGGTCTTAAAATAATTGAGGAGAAAGTGCTGTCTTTGGTCAAACATCTGTAAATGGTTAGACTTTTACGTCTTCTCGGATAAGGACGTTAAACCGTAGGACCAGGAGTAAGATCCTTGTAAGGGACCTCGAGTCCTATTATCTCTACTCCTTGGAACCTTACCAAGTTCCTAATTGTTCATAAGATTAAGATTTTGATGGAGACAAGTCTTGCATGTTCAAGAAATTCGTCTGGCCAGCAAAATTTCGTAATCTTCCCTGCTGTATTTTCCAAGTCGCGATAAAACCAAAAAGTCGGAAAATTAGGGAAGCAGTCACTAAGATCTGCAAAGCAACTTTTGGCTTTTCATATATGCGCCGTTGAACTACTTTATTTACTTCGAATTTTCGTGCAAATAAAAGTAAACAGGGATGATACTTTCCATATAAACACAAAAACCATAGCGGAATATGCCAATGTAGTTAAACAGTATAACTGCTTAAATTGTGCTACAGCTTAATGGCACTGCGTGCGATTGCAACATTTTAGACGGGAAAAGCGCGTCCTATTTTTACCACAGAACGAAAGTGCGCGAAAAACAAGCATCGCAATCTTTTCAAAAATTTATTTTCATTAGCAATTTTCTTTCCTCATTTAGTTTGGATTCGGGTGCGTCAAAAACAGAAATGGTTCGAAAACCTATTTTTCACAAAAGGTGCAGAGAGTTTAATTTGCTTTAATTCTACATCAAACAAACAATTTGGCAAAATCGACTGGTCTTCAGTAATAAAAAGAAGCATGTATTTATATTTACATTCATTAAACAATTTCTACACCTACAAAATTAATATTCTCGTCACAACCCTATCAAAATAACAGCCATTTTAATTAATTCTACGAAACATTTTTAAAACTCGAACTACCTAACCCATTCTCTAATTCATACTAATTAACAATTTTTGTTCCATTTGTTAAATTTAACCAACTACTGTTTATTTATAACTATTAAGGCTTTCTTCGAGTTTGGTTGCAGCGAACTTTAACTTTTGTTTTTTTAAGAACAAAACTGCTTGTTTTTAAAAATATAAACATTGAGTACATCGAGCGGCTGAAACAGAAAAAAATTGCGGTGGGAAATTTCTACTACATTTTGAACACGTGACATTATTTTAACCTAAAAGAGAGATTTGTTTAAAAATAAGGAAAAGGGTTTTGCCCATGTATCGTACAGGCATTAAGAGAGTCCGGCTGGCGTAGTTGTTATGGGTCGCGCGTACCAGCACCACCTCAACTACCGGGGATCGAGTATGCTAGTAGGCTAAGATTTACTGATCTCTGTCTTGGGGGGTTTTCTCGGGGTACTCCGGTTTTTCTCCCTCGGCACATGTCTGCAAATTTGACTTTCACGCGAACGACCAAGATCTGAACCATCGCGCGATAAAATATTTATTTGACGTTAAACTTAAAAATTTATTTATTTTATATTTGTCATTCAGTTAGTAGTGATAGCACGTGTGTGATACATTCAAAGTAAGTACAGTATGTCTCCAGGATTTTTATTGAATTGTGACAAAATATATAAAAAAGTCACTGCAAGTTCACGAAAGGGATTAGTCGATAAACTTTTCATTAATCCATTTACAATCTTTATGTCAACACGGTAATCTCATCAAGATTTTAAAGCTTTTAATAGGTTATTTACATTTATAAAATTTAAAGCCTAACTCTATAGTTAAATTAATAAAAACCTTTCCTGGTAAAACCATAGTGGCCAATATTGTGGCTTCAAGTTAGCTACTACACGTAGCATGTTCTTAATTTTTCGGAAGATTCTGCCTCAATGTTCTTCTGTGAACACCTCGTTGGCTGTCTTATACCATTTCATATCCAACTCGCGCTCTTGGAATAATTGTTAAACAACCATAATAAAGATTTATAAATACACAGTTTACCTAAAGGCAAATAGCTGCTGAACGGTATCGTTTGACCGGCGGTATCACGCGCCGTAAGAAAAACAATTTTGCCGTCAACGGATAAATATAGTTGCCGTCACACACGTCGAACATGTATCGATGACAAAAAACCTGATTTCAATTGGAAATTCTACACTCCGTTTATAGAGGTTTATTTTAAATTTGTTTTCACGATGCCCTGTCCATGATGTTGAAGTGTGCTTAATGATTGATGAAATAAATGAACTTTGTTGGCGAGAAAATTAAGCGGTAAACTGTGTGAGCTGCTTCGTTCAAGTGATAAATATGAAAAAAATTGATTACACACCGTATATAAAAAACAGGGAGAAAACTTACTGACCTTTCGGCTGTTAGTCCCTCGTCGGAGTAAAACCTTTCGAAACTTCAGTAAGTTTTCTCTCTTTTGTATATTGTGTATAATTTACATACCACTAAAATGAACTTGTTTAATTGTTGTTTCAAGTCTAAGGACCAACAGGACCCCACTGAAAATCCCTTCGAAATTCCGCTAGTGTGCAAAACTCAGTTACCATATAGTTTCTTAATAACAAAAACTTTATTTAGGTGTCAAGTCTTTCTAGCCGGCCAAAGGCTTACTAATTGGGAACACCATCTTTACCACTGTGGAAAATGAGCTTTTACATCACACACAAACATACATATAATCCCCGAGGGCCTACGGTTTAACGTCCTTGTCTGTGAAGTCGTGAAAGTCCAACTATCTGCAGGTGTTAAAGCAAAGGCAGTACTTTCTTCTCAATTGTTTTTAATACCATGAGTGGTGGTCCGGCCGGGAATCGAAACCTGAGCCTCCCGCACGATAGACTGGCGCCTTACCAACTGGGCTAACCAGACGGCTTTCGTTTGTGCTATCAGCTTTATAAGAACAACGAGGTTGAAACTGGGGAAAACTTATGAACAATTTAATCGGGGGGTGAAGAGGAATAATGGAACTGGAATAACGGAGATTTTTTCAACTGGAATAACGGAATAATGGCTATTTTTTTCTTGGAATAATGGAATAACGAGATTTTTTCAAGTGGAATAATGGAATAATGGCTTTATTTTTCTTGGAATAATGGAATAACGAGGTTTTTTTTGTATGGGAATAATGGAATAATCAACATCTCATTATTCCTCTTCACCCCCGAATCTGCTTGGGCTGTCCAGCGTCTTAGAAAATATGGAGCCATCCCAGAAACTTCTGATGGAAATGGTAAAACCTGTCTGGATATTGCAATCGCGAATAGGCTCGTTCAGCTTGAGAAAGTACTTATATCTCCAGTTGAAAAAATTGATGCCCCTTTCTTGTTACCATGGGAACAAAAATCTGTGAAACACAGCTCTATGCTGGCTCAAGTTGCAAGGCATCAAAGTCCAAGAAAGTTGGTGTATTTCACTACCACTCTGAGCCAATTGGGTCTGGTGCTTTTGGACACGTCCATGTTGGGATAAGTGAACAAGATGGACGAGAGATAGCTATAAAGGTAATTGAGTTACTGCATTTATGTCGACCAGAAGATCAAAGAGAAATTCAAACCCTGTTGTTTTTAAAGGATTGCGAATAGGTCGTCAAGTACCAATTATTTCACAAGGGTGAGCATTTCCTGTACATTATTCTTGAGTTGATGGATGGTACTTTGGATGAACTGATCTGTCTTAAAGAGTACCATGTAGACCTTTGCAGGGATGTTATGTCTGGGATTGCTTTCCTCCATAACAATAAAATAATCCGTCGTGACCTCAAACCATGGAACATTTTGTACAAAAAGCAACCTGATCGCATACGCTTGAAGTTTGCTGACTTTGGCTTATGTAAGAGGCTAAATTTAACTTTACCCCCTGGACTTCCCAGTGTTATGCACAGCAAAGTTTATACCAGGTGAGTTCTGAAAACATTTTTTATATGCTAAGAATTAGATAGAGTATGTTGTTTATAAAGAAGAAAAGTTCTTTCGTTTTTTAAAAAGAGCAAAAGGCAGCAGGTAATAGAAAAGTATTACATATTCTTGGCGTCTAAAGGAGGATCATAAAGTAACTACTTTATTGGTTTTGCATATGGCAAAAATCAAACTAGTCTTAAACAATAAGATATAGTAGTGTAACATGAGATCTATCTATCTTCTATGACATTAAGTTCAGATTTTTTCCAAAGGAAACAAAACTGCGATCATGTGTAATGTTAATGTTATATTACTTTCAATTGACGATTAGTAAAAAAACAAAGTCAACAGTCTCTTCAGTTAAAGTCGTATATAGTTGTTAAAAAATGTTAAAAACAGGTTAAGAATGTTGACACTGGCTTAAAATGTTAAAAAAGACGTTTCGGCTAACAACTATAGCCTTCTTCAGCATAAATAAAATAGGAAAACGGCGTCCTACTTAAATACATATACAATAGAAAATCTCTGTGGGATTGTTATAAAAATAAATGTGTGGGCATGTGTTATTTAAATGTGAAAAGTGTGTAACGCTGTGAAGTGTGTGTGAAAAAATACATGCAAGTACGACATGGCATTGTAATATAGTAAAATAAAAATTCAATAAAAATATTAGTTAGAAAGACAATGTCTGAAGGAATTCTAAAACCCTAAATACTAACTAAGTACTAGTGTCCTAAATGTAAAAATGCTGTGACATGTAAATGTGTGAAAAATGTATGAAATGTATGAA
>JAOTRI020089898.1:0-15858 GCA_028564885.2 Zoanthus sanctaehelenae
TTCTTAGATCATTTTTGGTAAGTAGTTTCAGTTCTAGTCAGTTTTTGAAATAAAATGAAATATTTCACTATGTTACATAAATGTACACCATGATTGTGCTACTCATCATGTGTCTTTCAATGATATAAATCATCATTATCAGCATCATCAATCCAGTTTTGATCCGGTTTTATCCCCGTAAACGAGGGTGGCCAGATTTACCGACATAAATAAAAAGTGAAACTTACTAGCATTATTGTTGGGTCAGCTTCTTCATATTTTGACTGTCTCAACAGGGTTATAAAATTTCCTTGAAAAATGAATTTAATAAAACCAACCATTTTCAATTGCTGTTCTTAAAATTGTCATCATGTACAATACAGAATGTAATAAAACACTCAGATAAATCACACAATCACTATAAATTTCAATTTACATTGCCAAGACTTTTTGAATTCATTTTTAGGGCCAAAGCGAAATAAAAGATAAACACTGTCTTTAACAATGGTCTAAACAAGAAAAATAGTTTGAAAGCAGGTCTAACACAGCACGCTGATCATCATTAAATTACAAGGGAGAAAAACTCTGAAACCTTTGCCATTGATAGGGTAAGGATTTCCAGAAGCAAACATTTCACCCCTAGCCACATTTTTTGGAGTACCCCTAGGAATTTAAAACTGTTATAAGCAAATAAAATTAAATTTGACAAATAAACAACATTTCCTCCGCTTTTTCAACTGACCTGAATGACAAACAAACACATTTTTACCGAGCCTTGTTACTTGGGCTACCTGTAGTAGGCCGAGTCCAGGTTTACCTTTCATCAATCTCTATTTCTATCATGGACATCGCGTTTGGGAAAATGAACCAGAAGTCATTGTATATAGCTTTGATGAAAAGGCTACTGATGAACGAATTAACTGAACCTTAATTCAGACCGAGTAGAGTTTCAAACAGTTTGTTTCAAATTTTCTAAATGTGTGTGTCTAGTGTGTTAGCCTATAATTTTTCCTTTTTTCTTAGGAGAGTCATGAATTGGAATCTGCTCCCAACCAAGGTGGCAGGTGCTCCAACTTTAAAATCATTCAAATCTAATGCCCTCACCACCTAAGACAATTATAAAATCCATTGCCAAACCTAGTCATTAGCCTCAGCTAAATTAGATTTTATTTATGTTAATATTTAAGCATGCATAAATAAGTGGGCCCCAATACAGAAATTATGCCATATTCATTTTTACCTCATGGATGACGTCAGTCATCAATGAGGTTGAGGAGTGAGATAAACTCACTTGCTCACTCAGCTGTAAGCTTTTAATTGGGTAATTAATGTATGCATTAACCTATAAATTTACAAGGAAAAAACGTTTTCAATTACTTTAACCCCATTTCGATAACCCGTGATCAAACCCAGGATCTCTTGCATCTAAAGCTGATGCACTAAACCCCTAGGCTCTGCTCAGATTTACGAACAGACCCTCAAGAATTTTTAATATGTTTTATACGTCATGGATTTGTAACGCATGTGCACTTTTGCATAATTGGAAAAAACACTGGAAGTATAAACAAATATTATTAGAAACAAAAAATTTGAAAAAGAAAATAACAGAAAAAAAAAACAGAAAAAAAAAATTTTCAAGGAGTTCGAACTCGGGTTCTCACAACTTGCAAACTCAAGACGTTACCATAACTACAAGCTAATTAATTTTGTAATGCAATACTATTTTGTTGTAAATTTATATTCATCAATGAGGAGGCTGAGAGAGCGTTTGATTTAAATATAATACCTGGGCTCAGAGTGTCAACGATGACGTGAGTACAGTAAACATGCAACGCCTTACCAACTAGTGCTGGATATTTATGTATAATAAAATATAATATTCCAAACTTTTAATCTAAATCATAAATTATATCAGTTAGACCTTCAGGTATCATATGGTTAAAAACCTATATTTTAACTCTAGTTAAAATACAACTTAAAACAAAGAGTTACGGTACCCGTCGACGGACTAATTAATCAATTTTGTTACGAACATTTCGTATCTTTGTTTTGTTCCTTCAACTAAAAAAAATCGCACCAATCGCAAATAATTTTTAAAATTTGTATTTGATGGTTCGTTGTTATAGTGACCATAAAATCGAATAAAAATGACAACCACTTATTATTCTATGCAATTTAACTATTATTAATTAATGGTTAAGAAACACACGGTCTGTTTATTTTCGGCTATTTCCTGTAAGCAAAACAAGAGTCTTCATCTAAATGCAGCATGACTTTACAATATTCCTTGAAGTAGGATAAATAAAATCGAATTTAACTTTTGGTCTTTCAAAAGAAATCGTTAACTTCGACCAAATTTTAGCCAACTAGAAAATCTTGATAAGAAAATTCAACGGTATTCGCTAAACGAATTGCATTCACTAAACCAAACTATATAAACGGTTTTATATCATTTTGTTGATATACAGAAAGCATAAATTTATGTTGCATTCAAAAAAATTTTGTTTAATTCAAAGAAAATAGATTTCAGTTGTCAGAAGAGGATGACGATGTTATCAGATCTGCGAGGAAAACCTTACTAAGATAAATAACTGAAAATTGGCGTTTTTCATTAAGAAAATGTCGTTACGCTTTAGATAAATTCGTTCCAGCATCATCATTTTAAAATGCCAATCTTTTCTCAAAAACTACAATAAAAACCAACTCAAACGTCCATAAAACTTAAAATACTGTTTCAGGTTATTACTTTACCTGGATTGTTGTAAGTATGTGACAAGGATTTAGAAGATAGATTATAGATTTTGTTGCCAGCTTGAAACCAACCTCCAACCCAAATGTGAAAACCAGAACAAGTAACAACAATGTTCTTCCAGTTCCAGTCCCATTTCTACTTGGTGGAATCTTTACCGGCAACGAAACTTTGGGTAAAGCTTTGAAAAGAATTACGAAAGCTAAGAGTTCCATGATTATCGTTTCGTACACTCTCTGTTCCAAAGATAAAAAATCAACACATTGTTGCCCTCCATTTCCCGGAAGTTTGTCGTCGACTCCTCCATAAGCAACATCCTTGAAAAAGTCTAATCCTAGCATACTCCTAAATGAAGCTAGCAGACATTGTAAAAATCCATGTGTCATTACAACCTCTGTTCCATTTCAGAAAACAAAAGCATGGAGTGCCACCACCGGCCCCCCGGCGCAACACATTCCTCCTTGGTAGCCACGTCTCGCATGAACAGAATTCAAGAAATTGATTGGTTAATACGAAGTGTAGAGAGCGGTCAAAGGTCTCAAAGGATTTCCTTGTTGTATTTTTGTAACTCCATCCCGATATAAAATACCTATTGTTATTTTTTTATAACAAAGTAATGATCTTAAATTACAATTAAAATTGACACAAAAACGCATATACTATAGAAAATGTTGAGGTCGATCGCGTGTGACGGTACGTGTACTAACCGAATGGTTTACAAAAATGAATAAATGAGTAATGAACGAATTGACGATGACGGGTGACATTTCGAAATGAAGTCCGTCGTCGTTTGAGTGAACGCCAATATCATAAATTAACACATACCACTCAACTCTCACGCATTGAGCGTAAGATTCACGCATCGGTTTCTCTCTCGCTCTCGTGCAGCAGTCACTAAATCTCACTCAGCAGTCACTAAATATCACGCATTGTAAAGTTTCTCTTATATTTTTATATTACAACCTTTTTTGCAGTAGTCTCACAATATGCGATAAATCAAAATACCCAAAACGGCAAATATACACCTTAATCCTCTGCTAAAACAACCCCATTTTAAAATAATTGTTTTGAAGAAAAACGCGACATGCTTTGGAAAAATAGTGACAAAAAATGCTGGTTCCGAAATTGGCTTGAAAAAGAAGCGGGAATGGGGAATTAAGACCGCCCAACAATTACATGCAATTACATTTAGAAAAAATATATAAACGTTTACAAGGTATTTGGTATTTTTGATAGTTATGGCTGACCTCTCAACTTTTAAATATAGTAAAGTGTCAGAGTTCAGTGTGGGAATGGGGGCTCGGGGACGGGGGCGGAGAACGAAATTTTTATTAAAATTTTAAATGTAAAAAATGGTATTTTCCTACTTGAGTCGGAATAAAGCTCTTGCTGACGATATTCTTAGAAAAACTACTAAAGAGACAACCAAAGGAGTCAAAACGATGTTTGTAAATAAAAAAGTATAACAATATTTTGGCTAGCCAAGTAAGGCTAGTTTTGCTAGCCGAAATACAGTACTAATTTTTTTATTTACAAACGTCGTGTTGACTCCTTGGTTTGTCTATTTATTAATGCAAAAAACTATTTTAAAAGCTCTTCTTCAGAATGATGAAAGGGCACGTTGTAAAAGTTTGAGTTTTGTGCTGTTCTGGAATAGTCTATTCCCAAATGGGTCAGTATAAAATATGGTTTGCGGGCTCATCATCATCATGATCATCATATGGTCGGCATCTTTACAGATGATCCGTGACTCTGTGACGTCGCTCTCGGCGCTTCTCGCGTCGTTGCTGAAGCTTGTTCTCAGCTATTATTATACCACTTCTAATCTTGGAACGCCAGGTTGCCCTGTCAGCTGTCTTCCATTCTGAACAGCTTGAGATCGTTTTTGGCACAATCCTTCCAGAGTTTTTGTGGTCTCCCACGTGATCGTGTTCCGTGTGCTAACTCACTGAAAAGCAGCTGTTTGAGAATCCTGTCATTCTTCTTCCTGCACACATGTCCCAGCCATCTTAGACGATTTGATCTTATCATGCATTCTTATGCCAGTATAGCTGGTATTTTGACAGATTTTTTTTTATTCGGCGCTCCGACCACGTAGTATTTTCTTCGTTTTACTCTCACTGTTTTTTTGTTTTGTTCAAGAAAAAATTGCAAACAATGTGACGTCACAGGCAGAAGCAACGTGACATTTTGGCTGAGACAGAGGCGAACACCTTTTAGACACGCCAAAAAAAACAACGAGAAACGATTTCTGGCATTTTTCAACTGAGACTGAACGTTCTTAAATATTTTCGGTATATCAGCCTCAAATGTTCTAGATCTTAAACGAATTCTGAAAATATCTTTACTGATTTTAGACAATATAAATAATACATGTACCGTATGTGGTACTTTTCTGAATACATTGATTTGTACATGTACTTTGTACTGTATCGAATCTAAAAAGTACAGTAGTTGGCACCAAAGAAAATTTGTGATATAAAATTGTTATCTGCAAACTTTAGTCAACCTAAGCAGAATTTTCAAAAACACCCTATGAATTATTTCATCACAAATAAATGTTCTTCGCCTTTTCTCAGCCTCAGCATGTTCTTAACATGTTCTTACATTTTTGGCGGTTTTCAGCCTCGTGTTCTTATAAAAAAGGGTGTAATCTACAGAAATACATTAAAGTTTGAAAAACTTCAAAAAAAATCCATGTCATGATACACTTTAAACGCATGCGCAAAACACTGAATTTGAAAAAAGTAAAATAAAGATTTGAATTGTCGAAGTTTATCAAAACAAGAACATAATAAAACCTGTTGGCTTGTAATGAGAATCTCTTAAAGTAATTAGAGTATCTATATATACCAGCGCGCTTTAATGGTCATTTTGCCCAAAGCTATTTCCAAAAATAATCAGTTCCTAAGGACACAAGTCTTGATCACTTTGGAAAGTGAATGTTAAATTGTATTAGCTTGTAATTTGCGTTTGTGTCTAATGCGAAACTGAATGAATTTCGAAGTTAAGCTCGATGCATAAATGTCTTCGTTAATTGTCAAAGACACTTCAAATGCGAGCAGTAGGAATCGATGACAATGGTTCATGATTTGCTAAAGACATGACTATTTCAGACATGCCGGAAATCGAAACTTTTTTTTTTTGCAGATAGCTCATGAAGACGCCAAGTTACATCTAAGTCATCTCAAAAATATATTGAAAAGCATAAAGAAAAAATCGTTAATTACTCTACGGTGCATGTCTTTTGCAGAGTTACTCCAAAAACATCTAAGTTCACTAGCTTTGTGAAGATATCTTATATATTAATGTTCATCTTTACGTCAATTTAATTTGTCGATCAGTAATATATTGTTTCATTTTGTATAATGCGTCTATCATTTAAGTGTGTTATAATTTTACAACAAATTATTTGCGCAGATTTTTCTTTACAAAAAAGTTTCTTAATTGCATGGTTTCACCACAAAAAAAATGTGAGCTTATCTACTAATTCACCTAGCTTTAAACAAAGGAAGTTAAAAATGGGGCTACATTGCACACAAGGGAAACAATATAGATTTTAAAGTTAAAGATTTAAATACAAAACTGATGTTGTAATTAACCAAAATTAAAATTGTGTTAGCCGTTAGATGATGTAAAAATGTTAGAGCTGAAAATAATTGGCTGATCAACAAAGTGTCGATTAAGATGTAGTTTGCTTTCGAAGTTGTTTTATCAGCCATAACTGAAGCTGTATGAAGATAATAAATGTTTTATCACTTGTTCAACTAACATACTTTGGGTCTGTTGAATAAGTAGATACTGAGATGACTAATATTTTCAGTGCTGTTTTCCTGTTTCTTAAAATAAATTATTCTGATAGAAATGCTAGAAAATAAATATGTTGGAAGCTTGATTCGACACAAATAGGAAGAAAAATCAGTTCCTGAATTAATAAATCTTTGAGTTGATTTTTATTTCTTATTTTCTCAACTTTGCCTCTGGTACTTCGCTTTGATTGATTTTTGATGCTTCAATTCTTAAATCACTTGAATTTAGTCGCTTGAAAGTTCAATTTAGTTTTACACGATAGCCGAGAACGTTTTTAAGAACTTTAGGTTAAGTCGGGTAGCTCTGCAGTTCTCGCTTTTATTCCGTTTTGCCAAACTCAAAGGCATATATTACTCTGATATTTCACATCTGTTAAAATTACCGCTGGCAAACTTTTGTCTCAAGTGATGTTTGGAATAATTTTTAAAACATTGCAAAAGGAAGTAAATATAAATTGCATATAGGGTTTTGCTTTGACAAACTTTTTTCTCAGGATAAAATCTTGTTATATTTTCCGAATATATAAACCAGCTTGATATATACATGTAAAACGTAACTATTAAATAGAATTATTATAAAGACCAAACATTTTGTAAATCATTTAAACGTGACTGACAAAATCAACTTACCTTTTCCCCATGAATTGAGTAGAATGGTTGCAAATAAGGCCAAGGTAAATCCTTTATAGAGAAAAACATTTTTTAACGACATTGCCACAACTACCAGAGAAAGAAATATTCACAACTACTTTACGGAAGAGTGGTTTGAAGTTTTTATATTTCATCCTTTTTGCCATAATTACCTCACAGCCAACGGAATAGAAACGGCGTTTACGTAGGTAAAGTTATGAATATTTCATATGGACACAAATGTCAGGAAAAACTCGTTGGTATTGTAAAAATAAAAACAAATTATTAGCCAATTTGAACGCCTTCAGTTCCTGAAGAATCTAACTGAGTCCTCAGACGGAAGAAAATTATTGTTGCACCATATTTTGGGAAGACCTTTGACGTGATCTACCATTACATAAAAATTAATTTGGAGGGTAATAAAGAAATAGTTTACGGTACAAAATTTTTAATTTAGTTAAGAAAAAAAACTTCCTTGAAAAAGGAGGAAAAAAAACCTCTTGGGTTTCAAGATTTGACTTCCCACTGAAGCGTGGCATACTTTTTGTGTTTCTTTCTATTTCTTGAAGCAAATGTATTCAATATAAATTAGAAAAGAGGAATCATGACCAATTAACAACAGGACTAATTTTTCAAGAATTTGATGATAGCTTTAATAATTATCCATTTCGTTTAAAGAATGAAAGAAGAATGAAACCACAGCTCAAACAAATACGACAATATAAGACTTCCTATGATTTTGTGACGCACTTAGACACAACTACTTAACTGAATAACCACTTGACTATTTAGTGTGACTCAAAAAGTAAATATGTGATGATTAAATGCTCCCCTTTCAGTCAGTTTCTTTCTTTTATTTTTGCTTTCCAATGAAAGATTTCGTCTTATAAAAAGGAAACCAAAAGAAAACACTTTAATATTTAAAGTATGGCAAAAAATAAAGACATGCACATGCACTGCTTGGTACTTACGAAGATAGACTAAAATACTGCGAAAATACGCACTTGCTTGGATGTTTAGCGCTTCACTTGCAAAAATTAATTTACGGGAATTTGTGGATACTGCATTAGAGTTTCATGATTTTGCTAAATTATGCTATTTATTTTCTTTTTTATCTCTTAAATTTTTTACCTACTTTAGTAAGATTTGATTGAGTAAAATTAACATACCGTATTGAACTACTTCGTTGGAAGGAAAACGGAAAACTTGAATAGTCAAATTTCTGTAAAAATAATTTACAGATTGTGATTTTACAGTTCTACGACTTTTAAGGGAAAGCCCTAGAGAATCTTTTAAACGAGTTATAAACTATTACTTAACGTGATCAAATATTCACTCATCCTGAACTCATTTCAAAATTTTTCCAGCATGGAAATCCAGCAAAACAAAATATTTTTAAGAAAAATAACAAGGCGCAATTAAATATTCTTTTTTGTTTCTTGTATAAAACTAACAAAACAATTCTTGTTAAAATAATTACCCAATTAATTCTGCCATGTAGTTCATAGTTGTTCCGAAAAGAGAAGATACTGACCACGTGGAGGTTATGAGGTCTTGAACGAGGTAATTGTGAACAATTTTTCGAAACACTTTCTATACTATCTGATTGGTTGTTGGAAATGGCACTGACTTCTTTTGAATGTCATTTCTTGAATTAGATTGACGTCATATACTAATGTTAATAAAGATACAAAATTGCCGTATGTACGCAAAAAAGAAACCGCATTATGGAAATAGTCCACGAAAAGGTTGATAATATATCTTTACGTTAAAAGAGCCGAGAAAAATGATCATCGCTTTACATCCAATAAATTTTTAAAAGGTTTATCAGAGCAAGCTCTTAGCAGTCCTTGGCCGGGGTTTAGGAGGTAGATTTTTTTTTCGCTTTGCTACAAATTATATCTGTAGCTGCACTGTTTTATGAATATTGACTATAATACAAGCGTGTAGGCATGTTAGTTAACAAGTGTTGGCCAACAAAATTATTATAAGACAAGCATAAACACAAAGATTCTTATGTCGTGATAAGGACAGCCGCGACATAAGCATAACGTTAACGTTGTACGCAGTGTTGGCCAACAAAATAATCATAAGACAAGTATAAACACAACGATTCTTATGTCGTGATAAGGACAGCCGCGACATAAGCATAACGTTGTACGCAGACGCAAAGCTAGTTTTAGCTACCATGCTCTCTTGTCTCTCTACAATGGCGGGCGCCATGTTTGTTTCCTGTGATCGCGAGGGAAGCCTGCATCCAAGTTCCCTATGATTGGCTTAATGGTTTAATCTATTCTTATGCCCATGTCAGTGTTGTCCTCACTGGTGACATAATCAAAATAAGCATAGGTAATAAGCACGAGAAGAACATAAGATTATGATAATATAGTACTTGTCCTTATGTTTATCAGCGTCGCGACTTTCCACATTACGACATAACATGTTTATGAAAGCCAGTGCGTATTTTCGTAGTGGGGACCAAGATATACTATTTTAGTCTATCTTCGTAAGTACCAATAGACTACACCCAATTTCGGAACTTCTACGGTCTGTCTTTTAAAATGGACAATAAGCTTCTGTGTTAACTGACCCACGCTCTCTTACTCAAAATAAAGTCGTTGGAGCACGATACAGCGACACCCTCCCTTATTATAACTCTGCATATTGTCACGTATTTTAAAAAATATTTTTTTGTTAATGGAGGATCGGTGGGGGTGGGATACTTTCCTCACATCTCAACTCTGCTCCCCCCCAACTGAAAATAAATCTCTAGGTGCTTTCCAGAACGGAAATTAAAACTTTTGTTTTCACAGACCCAACCCCGGTAATTCTCTTTCAGAATGAATTTTACAACTTAAGTACATTAACGACTCATTAACTTCTGTAGGTTTTCGATTGTTTGTTTATAATATAACTAATGAAAATGTCTCCACAAAAATCTAGGCGTTTTCCAAGAGAACTGGGAATTAATGATTTTCGGGGAATTATAATCTGTTATTTCAGGAGTCAAGTGTTCCAAATAAGTTTTAAAATTCCCGGAGGTTCTAAAAAATTTCAGGATTAGTGACCGCTAAACTCGTTTTTATAAAATAAGCTATTATATAAGAATATGTGGTTGAAAATTGCCCAAAATTTAGAATAATCATGTTTAAAACATGCAGCTGAAGCTAAGAAAAGGGGAAGAACATTTATTTACGATGAAATAATTCATATAGTGTTATTACAGAATTTGTTTGAGCTTCTTGACTAAGGTTTGCAGATAACACTTTTACAAGTTTATCATTAATATTTTACCAAACTGCAGTTCTCAGGTAAAGTTCTTGAGACAAACCGGCAAGAAAGTTTGTAAAAAGTACATGTACAAATCAATGTATACAGGAAAGTATCACATACGATACATGAAATATTCAGTTATATTGTCCAAAATAAGAATGTTTAGTTCCGACCAAAAACGACTTTTTTCTGAATTATAAGGTGAAGAAAAAGGTGAGAATGTGATTCAATATGCTGAAGAAAGTAAAATGTTTTGGTGTGGTATCTGGAGTGCTGGATACAAATAAGAGTTAGAAATAATTTGATTGTTTATTTCACTTCAAGAACCAAGAAAAATAATAAATCAAACTTAGGCAAAACCAAATGTGTAAGTGTCTTGACTTAAGACTGTGTAAGGAGGGAGGGGGTTGGGAATAAAATGAGAAGAGTTCTATATAAAGATTATGAGTCCGCTTATATCCGGCATCCACGCGCTGACGGTAAAATGAACGAGAAATCAAAATAATGTACGAAGCAAAAGCCTAGTTCATTACAAGAATTTTATTGCCAGAATCAGTGGGTATTTATGTAAACAAACCACGAATTAAAAATAACTATCCTTTTAATAAGCAAGCTCAGTTCACTGCATTGCAAGGCACATTTGTAAAGTGAAAACAATATGCACAAAATTAGAATTTGTTCATGAAGAAAGATTTTTAAAAAGAAAGAAGTTTTAAAAAAGAAATATTGCAAATACTTTGTTTTATAACTTTCATTAGCATTTCCTTTAGGGGTAAGCTCAATGTTTTCAAAAACATTAGAAGAGCTCGACCAGTGTTTGAAGTGTTTTCTGACCTTGCCATCTCCGATTGAGTAATTACAGAATCCCCATCTTGAAGTAATCTTATCAAAACAAGCCTTGTTTAGAATAGATATTGAATCGGTTAGAATTGGATACAATCGGACAACAGTCAGGAATGTGGATATTTTCTCAGTGTAATAAAGTATAACTTTTGCAGCAGTAAAATCTCATTTACAAACATCATCTTGGTTGATATAGCCACGAGTAGTTTGAATGTTCTGAAGACAACCCGAAAGTACATGACACTATACAGCCGGATTTTAATAGATATACCAAATTCACACGATAGGTTGCAGGTGCGGATTTTTTTTAGGTTGCTTACCCTACCAGATATTCAAGGTTCGGAGGGTTTTAAAAGCGTATTGACTACATGGGGCTGGAAAAGATTAAGATTGAACATAGCACAACCTTGATCAAGTGCATAAAATATTTTTAGGGATAAAATTATTTTTACAGTAAGACTAGCAGTTTCTATCGAAAGTGAAGTGCTGCGATACCCGAACTGCAAAATGTTTTTGTATAGATAAAAAGTATAAAGAGTCATTGTTCATATCCAATCCTACCGCATGGATCATTTATTCATTTATCCATTCGTTCGTTCGTACATTTGTTCATAAATTCATTTGTTCATTTGTTCAATTGTTCATTTGTTCATTTGTTCATTTGCTCATTTGTTCATTTGTTCATTTCAAGTAAAAGTTGAGTTCAAAATTGATAAATTAAAAGAAAACAAAAAAAAAACATAAAATTAACATTAGAACGAATACATATATATTTTTTGTTTACAAGAACAATTCATTATTCAAATATCTATTAACATGAACTCAACATGAAATGGCAGTCGGGCAATCTATTCTATGTCATCGTATACCAAAGGACTCGATTGGCAGATAATTCAGAGAAGTCGTCTCTTCTTTCAAGAACATTAAAACGCGATCCACGGTTTCTGATGTCCATATGATATGAAGACTTCTAAAAACACATTTTTTGCAGCCAGCTATTGCACGAAATTGACTTTTTTTTACGGTATTAATGTGCGCAACAGGAAGCCCATTTGTCAGAATAGTATGCTGTTCACTCGCTTCGCTCGCTCGCAGCAAAGAAGGACAAAATTTTTCAAGGAAATTGGCTTTTTATGACAATTTAGGTCTGTTTATGTTACCGGTTAGAGTATTTCTCCGTTGTTTTATCAAATACACTTAACTGAATTCCAAATATTATTAAACATTGAACTTACTTTGATTAAATCCATTGGTCAAATTTTATGACCAGTTTATGTTAATTAGTCTATTCACAACTGAAGATGATCAGAGAATGATCGAAACATGTCTTGTTCCTTCAAAAATATTATCCTTTTTTTAAAACGTATTTCTAGTCTGCTTGTTTTACATCATTTTGAAGATAAAATCATTATAAACAAAATATAATTAATAAACTACGATGATTTTTAGTATAAAAACCACATGCAGTCACACTTTCGTAAGTCATATAAATAGGAGCTGTAATCAAATACATTTGTTGATTCTACTTCGTCAAAAGAAGTTGAACGATGGATGCATAAACTATTGTATACGGTCTAGTAGGCTCGTGCACATCAGTGCCATATTGATCTCGTAAAAGTTCAATTGAATAAAATAATCTAGAGGGCTTCACAATACCTTAAAAAAAGAAAGACAAGATTAAGATCGAAAAGTATTATTGTAAAATTTCTTTAAAAAATTTATTTGATAATATAAGTAATTTAGTCCAGTAAAATCATCCAAAAACTTTTTGCTCAATTATATAAAATTTCAAAAAGGTTACGGTCATGTTTTTAAAAGTTACCACTATCATTTCAAAAATACAAACACGCAAGGCATTATGGGATATCTATTATAGTTGATCGAAAGTTCTTAGAAGCTAAAATGCCCCTATAAGTCTGTCAATCCATGCACGGAACTGACTGATACGTGCAAACACAGTGAATCGCTCCCGTGCGTCACAACGAGGCGACGCCCAGCTTACAGCACCCTCTAATACCCAGCTCCCGTCTCGCCTGCGACACACCCAAGGTCCGCCACTGTCACCATGACAACCACTTTTAAGCGATCCTTCCTCTCCACCACATACCATTTCTGGCGTGATGGTCAAATTTGCACCTTCCGGAGAAGCCTTCACTTTACGTTCACACACGGAAGAGTCAACAACAGGAAGCACAGCTTGTTGTAGGATATGGTGAGCCTCTCCGGGATGCCGAATCTTGCCCCAACCTAATCAATTAAAAATACTGTTGTAAACAATTGAATTGTTTTTAAAATCTACGTTTCTTTTTATGATCGCATGCTGTTTTAAGCCTCGCCGAGGTGCAGGCTTGTTTAAAGTTAAGAAAGTGATTTCACAGCCACCCATTTAATCACTTAATTAAATAAGAACAAACCCAATTTTCGAAAAAGAAGGTTGCAACTCATTATGCATTCTGTACCGCTATAAAAATTAGAATTCGTTATGTGAAATAATGTCAAGGTTCATAGTAATATTATGAGTAATTTTTCCATTTATATCATGGTGGTATCCATTTCAACAGTACTTATAATTATATGTGCACCTCAGAGTTGCATTGATAGACCCTCTACTGGTTATGGCTTCACGGTCCAGCTATCTGCATGCAGCACCGGTATTTTAAAGTTTGGGACATCTCATTCGATTTTCAATTATTGCCAACTTCTTATATCACCTCTATTATATTTATCGTTTCGTTTTTTACACCAAGATGCAGGCTTGGTGTCAATACTGAATCGCTATAAAGTTTAATGCTGTTATATATCTTAAAAATTGCAGTAAATGCAGTAATAGTATCACCCAACTAGTAGACTAATGCAAATCCTGCATTTTAATTGGCTACGATACTAGAGGACTATTAGTAACAGTCATCGAGTAGCGAAATTCGCACGCTTTCAGTTCGTTTTGTTCCCAAATAAATGTTTCTTCAACTTCCATTTCCTAACTTTATTATAGCTTTTTCTGACCGACTAGTTGGTTGATTCTAAAACAATCAAACCCTTCGCCTTCAAGGACCACAGGCTAAGGATCTAATTGTTAATTAGTATTTGTATATATGTGATCGAATCTTAACAAGTCCAATATGGAATTAATTTGCACGAGTGTGTTATAAAAAGCATCAAAATTGCGTGAACCCGTTTGGTTAGATCAAAGGTAATTTTGGGTTTTTTAAAACACACAAGAGCAAATGCATTCCATATTGAACGAATAAAAGGTTCGATTACTTGGTAATCATATACATGAAAACATTATAAGAAAGTGCCGGAGAAAAAGCAAAACGTGACGATAAATTGCTATGAAAATCCTTTAAACTGGGTTGTAAATTTCAAAATTTGTGATTTGTGAGAATCATCTGTTGGAAATATTTCAGTAGCCACAAAAAGACAAACAAGTTCCAAGTGTTATCGAAGGAGTTCATTCATAAATATTTTCTCTTGCGGAACTCGCTGGCAGAAGACGTTGGAAAACACGAAGTTAAACTGAACATTTTTACGCCTTAGCCTTTTTAACATTAGCCTTTTTTCACACAGTCATCCATACGGAGTTACTCTTGCAGGTAATTTCATTCTTTACCGGGCTAATTTCTATTTTTATTATTTCTTGTTTTTAAAATTGAAATGCCAAAACTACTGAAAACGCCATTTTGCTTGTTTTCAAGATTTTCCTTTGAAAATCTCTCCCTCCTTGTCATAGAAACATCTGCTGTTTGATTGTTTTTTTAGCTTTGTATTGTTTATTATCCAATCAGATTTTAATGTTTGAGATTGTAATTCCACGAATTACAAAGTAATTGCAGTGCTCTTAAACCATCAGAATCAAATAAATTTTTCATGTACATGATTTACTGAGTAACTAATTACCAAATTTTTTTTGTGGTAAACACTAAAACAACTACCCTCTCTGGCTCGGGGACTGGCACTAGATATACACGTTGAGTCTTCGAGTCTTGGTATGTATCGACAAAACGGGAAAACTAACTACCGGTAAACTAGTGTGAGATTAATAAAAAAAAATTAAAGATTAAAAAAGATTTTTTAAAATAAATTATTTTACAAGAGCTATTCATCTGCTAAAACAATTATCCCTCTCTGTATTGGTGCCTAGCAACAGATATTTACACACCTCTCTGTAACAGACCCACCGAAACCCGACCCACTGAAAATTGCCTCTATCCAGCGGATTTCTAATATACCCATCGTTTACCCACCATGTTTATATTTTATGTCTACTGCGCGAAGAGCAGATAAAAATAATCACAATTAAAAACCGAGAGTCTGAAACCCGGGTCTGAAATAAATTTAAAAAATTGTTGACAAATGTAATTGGAATGCGTCCGGTATGTAGATATACATAGAAAGAATTAAGAGAAAAATATCATATATAAGCCTTTGGCGCGATTCGAACCCCACATCTTTGGTTTAGTAATCCGACGTGTTAACCACTACACCAAAAGGACCGAATGGTTCGAATCCCGCCAAGGGCTTATATATGATATTTTTCTCTTAATTCTTTCTATGTATATCTACACACCGAACGCA